>PVJN01044410.1:0-17343 GCA_004026805.1 Lasiurus borealis | reverse complement strand
TTGGACACACTGAGCATTTGAAAAACTTATTGAGATTCTATGTATAATTTAAAAACTATTTTTACTTGTTGTGAAATTAAAACTCTAAAATTGTGTTTATTAAAAAAAGATGTTTTCTCCAGAATATGTGTATAATGGAATTCATTGTGAAATATTATTTCTCAAGAAAATTAGTTGGAAATTTTACCAGATAGAACACTTTCTAGTGTTTTGGAGAAAATAGAAAATGTTCAAATAAGATAAAAAGAAGATGATGTTTTATAAAAAATAGATTAACCTGACTTCAACAAAACTTGGCAAATGTTGGAGTGGGTTTTGAACCAAAAATATAATAAGTATTGGATGACTTGTTTCTATTAGAATTGTATTGAATAATTATCGCAATTTTTCTGATAATCAAAATGTATATCTAAATTAATTAATTTTCAATTTTCATATGTCTCTTGAGGAACTACCTTTGAAAGTCTTAGTGTTTATGATAGGTACCTATCCTAATTTTCATTGTTACTTTGTGTAAAACCCCCCATTTTAAGTTTGGGAAACATGACCACTACCACCTCCATCCCCATTCCAAATTAAGAAGATTTTGATGGAAACAAAGACAAATATGAAGTTTTTTAAGGTTTTTTACATATTTTTTCTCAAATCTTTTATAGATTATTCTCCTCCAAATCTAGAAGTATGTGATATTTTCTATATGTTCGTGTTTGTTTTTGTTGTTGTTGTTGTTGTTTCTTTGTTTTTTTGCCTATTTACTTATCTGTTTAGTCATTTTAAAAGGTTTTGATACTCGCTGTGGATCAGAAACAATTTAAAAAATGTAAGGATCAATGGGAAATTTTCACTCATGGGAGCAAATGAGTTTTGAACTCATGGTGGATTATTTTATACAACAGAGACAATTTTATAGATGGACTAGAGGCCTGGTGCATGAAAATTCATGCACTGGAGAGTGTTCCCTCAGTCAGGCCAACTCCCTCTCACTGTTTGGGAGCCCTCAGGGGCAGGAGGTGACCTGGTGATTAGAGGAAGGTGATGCCCCAGCATACCTCTACTGCTGCCACTGCCGGTAGTGCAAGCCTTGGCCGGCACTGGTTACCTGAGCCTCAGTGGCCCTCACTGGTTGGGCAGCCACCATCTGAGGCTTGCCTGAGCCTCGGGCTGGCTCTGGGTGGCTGGGTGGATGAAGGGACTGGTGGACTCTAAAGGCAGGCACAGAGTGGCTGGGCCCAGCCTTGCCCTGTGCCTGCTGTCCCATCTTGTGGCTGTGGGCACTGCCATCTTTGAGGTCATGACAGTCCATTAGCATATTCCCTCCTTATTGGCTGTGGGCACCTCCATCTTTGTGGTGGTATGAGGGTCAATTAGCATATTCCCTCTTTATTAGATAGGATAGGCACATATGGTGCTTTACTAATTACCCTATAGAATTGAAGTTATAATAGGGTTTTCTTTCTCATAAGATGATGTTATATTCTGATTTTTAGTCAAATTGATATAGGTTTAAAAGTTACTTTGGAGAACCACCTCACCACTGTGGATGTTGCTTGAACATTATTATAACTATCATGTTCAACAAACAAAATTCCAGGTATATGTTTGTTCTTTAGTAGCCCATAGCCCCTTCCTTCCTAGTCTACTTTATAGCATTATTTACTACTGAAGAGTGCAGATTTTGGAGCAAGCCTATTTGGACTAAACTCCTGCTTCCTCCTCCTTAGCAAGTTACTTAAATTCTCTGTGCTTCAATATATTTTTAAATGAGACAAAAATATTCTCTAACACAGAGGGTTGGTGAGAGGAGTTAATAGATCCCGGTATCTGGAATGCAGTAAAAGTTAAACAAATGGTAACTGTTATTAACATCACCCTGTCACATTTCATTTTTGTGGGTGTCTGGCCCATTTGACACTTGAAATCTGGATCCCTAGCTTTAGGACTATAAAATTTTAAAAGACATGCAACATGGGGAAGAGGAGATGGTTAAATTTCAGCAATGGCAATAAAAGTTATAAATAACATATTATGAGCACACCAAAAAGAAACCTTTCACTTCCTGCTTGAATACTCATGTCATGTTTGATACAAGTGGCAAGAGAACACATCTTAAAGTGTGTTGGAGAATATTCTAGGTCCAGGAAAGATTTAAAATAAGAAGAAATGGCCTAAGAATAGAATTCTTTATATCTTTCCTTCAGAAATCAGGTTTTGAATAACTTCTGGATGCTAGAGTTTGATATCTGCTGGTTGAATTTGAAGAAAAAAAAAAAGACCAGTTAAATTAGATAAAGCCGGGTAAGTACTTGAAATAAGTTTTCAGGTGAAATCAATATAGGAGGGAAGATCATTTGCTTAATGTACAGAAGATGATCAATTTTCCTACTTCTGGTATCTTCTAGGCCCACCTTTTAAAAATATACTTTTATTATTTCAGAAAGGAAGGGAGAAGAGGAGAGAGATATAAATATCAATTATGAGAATCACTTTTCACTGCCTTCTACACACTCCACACAACCCACTACCTAGGCATGTGCTCTGATCGAGGACAGAACCATGACACTCAGTCACTGAGCCACCATGGTAAGGCTGCACCCACCTTCTTAATATTCTAGAAAAATCTGTGGACCTTTGGGGAATATTCATCCTGTCTGAAACTCAATATTTAAGTATAAAATATGCCATTCACAACAAATACATAGTTTCATAAGTTCCCTCTGATTCAAAGTAATGAATGTCCAGATCACTTTCAGAAGGCTGACTAAACTTTCCTTGCCATCATCTAACTCCTAGATAAATACAATATTTATTTTAATTTTCTCTTGAAGTAAAAGAAATACATACAGTATGTTCTTAAAAAAAAGTTAACAAATATTTCCATTATTTAAAATTATCCATTGCGAATAACATACTTGAAGGCAGTTTAAATAAACACACAAAACGAATAAAATATACCTTTTATAATTCAGGTACAATATATAAGAAACATTTTAGCCATTTGGAAAAATAGTTGGCTCTGGGTAAACTTTTATCCCCTGATGTCTACTAAAGCAGAACTCTGTCTTAATTCTTTTCCTCACATATTATTTTATGTACTTAGAGGAAATCTCTGTTAATGTAAATAAATTTGACAAATGGACTTAGCAGATGAACAGATGTATTTCAAATATAACAGATGGGTCTCCATTTTCTTAGGTGAGATGATCTATATCCATTTTATCAAGTTACAATGACGCTGGAATATGAGGTTTGAATGTTTCCCAAAGAATGAGAAAATATTGATGGCATCATGCCATAGATTAAATGGACCTTTACATTCTATTAAAGTTAAAATATACATTTGGGGCATTTAAAATGTTTCTTTTATTGATAAGAATCATATTTAATGTGAAAAGATAAGCGTGCTTCCAATGTATTTGATATTTTAAAAATACCTCATAACTTGTCAGCAGATAATGTTTGTTGCTGTAACCTTCTTTTAAAGATGTGTGACCTCAGTAGTGGTTAGGATTAACATATTTAGAAGCATAAAATTAAGGAGCATGCCTCATTAGAAAATGCAGGTCAAAATGGTTATATAACTCAAAACAGACAGCAACATCAGAGCTAGTTCTGTGACCTGGTTTCCAGGAGATTTTAAGAGTGTTGGCCCCGTCTTATAGATAAAGTTAAAATGACTAAATAGTTTAGGCATTAATGGTACCTATGGCACTTTGCCTATGATACTTATAATGCTAATACTAGTTCCCCTATTCTCATCCTCCAACACTGTGAAACCATGAAATTATTAGATTGCCTGACTGTTAAACCTTGATAAGCTTGTTTTTTTTTCTCTTGTTTTGAGGTTTCATTTTATCTTTAAATAATAATAATAATGTCACTACCTAAAACATAATATTTATTTAAGCACTGATATCCAAATTTCAAAGGTAAGCCAAGTACTAGTAAATAGGCAAAACTTAAGGATTTGCCACAGTATCAATTTTTGACATTTATGTTTAATTTATAATTAAGATGATTAAAGTATTTGTAGATTATAGCTAGGATAGTTTTCACCAACACTACAAAAATATTTAAAATTCATTAAAATTTGCCTATCCTTGGTTATAAAATTGTGCTAGCTATATCAAAACATAAATTTGGAGAATTTATTGGCTGATCTTTGCATGAGTTAAGGTATTATTAGACACTGCAACAAACAAATAAATAAGAAATCTTAGTAGCTTCATAAAATAATGGTTTATTATCTACTAGGAAAAAGGGAAAGATCTCAATTCAATAATCTATGCTCCTCTCTCTCTCTCTCTCTCTCTCTCTCTCACACACACACACACACACACACACACACACACACACAAAACCTTAGAAAAAATATGACTGCAATTATCCCATATAAGCAGCAGGAGAAAATGATAAATACTAAATGTACCAGGAAATTCACTCCTGAGTATTTATTTCAGAGAAATGAATAGTTATGCTCATACAAGAATCTATTAAGAATAGCCCAAGACTAAAACTACTCAAATGTCCTTTAACAGGTGAATGGTTAACCTGTGGTATATCAATACTATGGCATACTTCTCAGCAATTAAAAGAAAGGCTCTATTAATATATATATATAACAATTTGAGTTCATCTCCAGGAAATTATGCTGAGTGAAAAACAGCACTGCCAAAAAGTTGCATACTATATAAGTCCATATATATATATATGATTTCAGAAAGAAATGGAGAGGGAGAGAGAGATAGAAAATTCAATGATGAGAATCATTGATTGGCTGCTTCCTACACACCCCACACTGGGAATCAAGCCCGCAAGCTGGGCATGTGCCCTGACTGAAAATTGAACTGTGACCTGGTTCATAGGTCAATGCTCAACCACTGTGCAACACTGGCTAGGCTATAAAAATACTCCTAAAAATAACACAATTTAGACGTAAAGAACAAATTAATGGTTGCTATTGGTTAGAAACAAATTTGGGAGAGTATAGGGATGTGTGTTTTAACCTGGTAACATAAGGGATTCCTGAAATGATGGCACTGTTTTAAATTTTGACAGTATTGGAGGTCACATGAATCTACACATATAATAAACTGCATACACACAAATACCCACACAACACATACACATTAACACACAGGAGTTGGAAGAAAACTGTTGAAATCTGAAAAATATTGGTAGATTAAATTATCAGCATCCCACCTGTGATATTACATGACAGTCCTGTAAAATGTTATCACTGGGATAAATAGTAAAATGTGTAAGGAATATCCTTGCACTGTCTCTTACAACTGGTGTGTACCTACACATGGGAGATGAAAGGGATCACTGTGGCCACCTTTGGAAACAGTCTACACCCTGAAGTCTCTTTTTTATTCATGCCAAGTCCAAAATCGGCATAGACATTCATGATTAGCAGAGATTCCTCTCCGATTGTGACTTAGGCGTCTTCCCTCTTGAGACTCCATGGGACAGTTCCATGAATCAAGCCTAGAGGTGTCCACCTTTTTTTGCCATTTTTCTATGGTTTTGAGAAATTTGAATTCTATATCCTATATAATAAAAGGCTAATATACAAATCCACCAAACGGAGGAACGACTGGTTGCTATGATACACATTGACTACCAGGGGGCAGAAGCTCAGCACAGGTGCTGCCCCCTGGTGGTCAGTGCACTCCCACAGGGGGAAGGTCACTCAGCTAGAAGCCAAGGTCATGGCTGGCAAGTGTAGTGGCGATGGCAGGAGCCTCTCCCACCTCCTCAGCAGCTCTAAGGATGTCTGACTGATGGCTTAGGCCTGCTCCCCAGGGAATGGGCCTAAGCCGTCAGTCAGACATCCCTCGAAGGCTCCCGACCTCAAGAGAGCACAGGCTAGACTGGGGAGACCAACCTGAACCCTCCCCCCTCCCCCCAGTGTATGAATTCTGTGACCAGGCCTCTAGTTTACTATAATAATGATGCATGGATGGTTAACAATTTTAACAGTCAAATTCCCAATTCCAAAATTGTGCCAAGATTTTTCAAAATGGGAAGTGCAAATATCTGTCACAAAACAATTTCTAACCACCTGTGCTTAATTTAGGATTAAGATATTTGATTTTAAAAAGTGCAGTTTTCACTAATCCATTGAATGGGAACTGTGTCCTATTAAAAATAATACCATTATTTGCCAGAATTTAACTGCAAGAAAGACAGGACACTGCAATCCTACTGTGCTAAAGAAGTTGCAGATTCCAAACGTAGTGAACAACCAACAGTCTACCACACAACCATTTTGGACATAGGTCTTGGAGAGGTTTGAATCTAGAGTCATTTTGTATGTTCTGTCTTTTAAAGAAATTTTTTAATAAAAGAGTATTACTTATGATTGGCCTGGTTTTTCCTGGAAATATATCTAATTTGACAGGCACAATGTGTACCTCAGAAACTCTGAACGCCTATGCAAGTATCCCAACTTATTGCTACTATGTTCTATAGCTACATGCCACATAAGGAAGCCCTCTATGAAGCAGATACTTTAATCCTAGAGAAAATAATTATTAAATTTTAATATTTTAATACTTAAAAAAAACCTTCTTTCTAATTAGAAAAACAAACTTCATTTTCTCAAATAGGGGACACTGTTAACTGGACTTTTATATACTCATAAATGTTAGTTTTTGACATTTGCCTGCATCTAACACAAGAGAAGTATTTTATTTATAAGACCCATAGTCAAATTTGTATTCTAATTTTGGACCATAGTAATCTAATATCTGTATTTCTGGTATTTAAATATAATTACATGAGAGCATGCTGTAATAATCTTTTTTCACTATAAACAAATATGAATGTGTACATAATCTGAAACTTCAATAAGTCCCAACCAAACTATTATTAGGTGAAAACTGTGATAACTGTATAAAGTTTTAATAAATATTATTTACAAAAAAATGTCTTAGCACCTCTGAAAGTTGCACTTGTTATAAATCAAGGAGCCAGGAAATATTTCAAGAGTCCAACTAAAGACTCTCAAATATATGAACCAACAGTTAGAAAAAAATTAATATATATTTAGTTTAAATGTTTGACAACTGGCATTAAATCATACGACTCAGATTGAAAGAGGAAATTCCACCTGAGAAAACAAATTGGTAGCACTGAAATTTAGCTTTTATTCAAAGGACAATTCCCTTCCTAATTTATAATGCCACAATGAAATATATACGAAGCAAGCTAGGTAGACACCTATGTGAAAAACAAAACATCCAACACTCTCTTAATGCCCATATTTTCAATATGTACTTCACAGAATTCAATTTCACTTCTATCCGGTAAATGAATTTCTCCTTCCAAAGCTATCCCATTTCACATATGTCTCCAGATTTTATTATCGGGACTATCCCAAGAGATAAGCTAAATGGTCACATATTTAATATAACTTGAGATCTGATATTGAAAGACACTTTTTTTTCAAAATAAATCCTCCATCTGCCTTCCAGAGGCTGTAAAATTGCATTATTTCAGGTGTATCCTTTACTTACAGTCTTCATGTTTCAAAAATCACTGTTCAAATGCAATTAACACTAAAGGAGATTCGTGATAATAATATTACTATATCTTTTTAGGTTGATGTCTACAATGTGCAGAATTAGGAAAGGACAAAATTTTTGAAACACCTTGTAAAGAGAATGCTTAGGCATAGAAATTCATAAAGCAAAATTATTAGATATATTGAAAGAATATTAACTTTATTAAGACCTTGATATAGCTTCCTTAGCCCTTAGAGATAAAATAGGTGAGTATAATTAGAGAAATTGTATATTATATTAGTATATTTAATTGAATACCTGTATAGAATTTTCTATCCAAGGAATAGAGCATTATAGCACCGTATCAGCTACTGATAACTAACAGTCAAAAATTTCAGTGCCATATAAAAATAAAGTTATTGGTTATGTATCTTCAGATCATGTGGATCATTGTGCTAATCTTGTCTGTACTTATTTCAGGCATCGTTGGGTTGGTAGGGTATCAGCAAATTTAGGATGAATTTGATTGAGCTTAGAATCTTGAGTCAGGTCTGTCTGGCACGTATCTCATTATCTTTGATTACACAGATAGGCAGAATGTTTTCTCATGCCAATGGTAGTAGACCAGTAGCATTAAAAAAACACAGCACTTGTTAATGCTTAATGTTGGAAGTGGCTCTCTCTGATTTCTACCTGCATTCCATTGACCAAATCAGACAAGGCTCAGCCCATGTTCTAGAGGAAAGGTATACATACTCTAAATAGTTTGAACCAAAGCCAGTCACGTGAATGAATCCAACCTCAATGCAGTAGAGAAGTAAACGCTAATGGGAATGTGGGTTAAGAGATACGAGTGAATATTTTTGAGCGTTAGTGTATACAAGCACCATTTTTAAGCATCCGTGGAGTAGTCACAAGAAAATAGTTACTTTGTAACAAAGTCAATCTTACTGAATATCTGAAAAACGAAACTTTGCAGATCACATTTTCTGACCACAAAATGCTATGACTGGATATGATTCATAAAAATGTATACCAAGAAGTTAACATCTACAGGAACTCCACAACTGATTGCCTGTGGTAAGAGAGGGAAAGATAGAATTTCAGAGGATCATTATGCTTCTAGTAAATTCTTGGGTGGCTAAAACATTTGACTTGTTAAAATTGAAAAAAACAAAACAAAACAAAACAAAAAAAATCTCTTCACTTAACTATGTGGAAAAACCTTAACTGAGCTGCCGAAAAATGCAATGGGTGGTTGGGGTAATTGTCACAGAAGAGGCTCTGCAATGTTGGTCCAAAAGGTGTGGGAATATGATAAAGTGATATTGCTTTACAACGAATGAAAATGAACACAGTGGCTTTTCCATGAAGTGAACTTTGTTCACTTTCAAGGACTGATGCTTATAAGATTCTTCCTATGTTTAATTGCTAAAATATCCCTCCTATTTTAATGAAATGTTTGTGAACCTAGATGGCAGTAATTTTTGAAATATCAAATATTACAAATTTTTTCTTGTTCCTGAAATCCAAATGCCTACAGAAATTTTAGCACTTGGTTTTTGATCTCAGGAAAGAAAATAACTGGTTGGGTTTGCTCGGTTTTGGATCTTTGGCACTGTGATTATTTTCGATGAAAGCAATGACCGAACACCATGCTGGAAGAGAAGGGTAGATGCTCTGCGGATCTGTTACAGTCTCCTAGCAACTAGGTGTGGTGAGAGACAGTGCCAACAGCACTGATGGAACTGATGTGACACGGCCAGATCTGGTCCTTTAAGTTCTCTCAGGTCAGAACACCTATAGCTCTCTTTCTCTGTCTCTCTTGGCCTGATCTGGACAATTTTCTTTCACACTTTCATTTCTTGGTTGTAAATGGTGCAGAGCCACATGATCCAGTCACTGAATATTTATACCCAGAGAACACTGAGATGAAGATATTGGCTCTTGTACTGATTAAGGAACCATCTTGTTGCCAGAAAAAAAATGAAATAAAATTTGAGTTAAGGTGATGGAGACTTACTAATGATATATCTAATGTCTCAGAACTACAGCCATGGCCGGAGGAATGACAAGACGTGATGACAATTTCTCTCTCTCTGGTCTTCGCTCTGAATTGCAGATTAACTTGAAATTATTCTTAAAGAAAAGAATCATATGTGATTTAAAAAAATATGTATGATACTAGTTATTTTTTGCCTAACAATTGTTAAAAAAAGACATTTATTTCTGACATTTATTTCTCTTTATCAGTGTGTTAAGGATAGTACTAAAAAGAATTTTGAAAACTGTATTTAGTTAATTGCTACAGATGATATGTCTACGTAACTGAAAATTTTAAGTGGAAATGACAGCCTAATGTCTCTTGGTTCCAGCAGAAGGTTTTAGACTCAATAAAATGTCTTATTTCCCTGAAACCTTGCCGAACAAATGCTTAACTTCCCTCTGTTAAAGGTTTTGGATACTGTATAAAGATTACTATTAAATTCCATTGTGGTATGGATTTTATATTATGCTAAATGTCTGTTTCTCTCTCTTTCTCCCTCTCTTTTTTCCTTTCTTTTGCTTGTCGAGGTGGCAGGTCATCCCCCCTTTTTATAACCCATCAAAGCTAGCTCAGTGGAAGCATTTGTGGAGAAAAAATGACACCTGCTAAAATACTGAATATCGTTTACCGAAGACTATCTGCTTTTCCTCTTATACACTCTCTGGTATGTGATTGGATGGTGATAATGTTTCAGACATTTGGTCGAACTGTTACAGCCACTGTTCTCTCCACTAATTTTCCAACTTGATGTCCATTATTTTCAGGTTGAAAGACTTTCCTTTCACTTTCATCAGATTCTAAACTTGCACATCCAGAGAATATAGTTTTGAATGCAGTACATAAGCTGTTTAGAGGAAATTTCGGAAAGATTTTATATCCCAGTGTTCAGATGTAAAAGATGCACTCATTTCTTGTCTTGCAGATGATCACTTAATGGTGCTGAAAAGAATAGCCGCACACTTTTTCCAATAATGTCTTTGTGACTCCAAAGAATAAACCTATGGCATGGCCATGACTGAAATATGTGGGCTACATGTGACATTTTTTTCTAGCCACATCAGAGACTTAACAGTAACAATCATAGCTATCATTTATTGAGGGTCTGCTATTTCTAAATCATCTCTGATGACCTCTAAACAGTATCTCTTTTCACATGGTATGCACTGCAATTCCTGGTTTATGGATGAAGATATGAATGAACAAATAATTTCCTCAGCAAAGGGTCAGGCCAGGATTAAAACTCCATTTCTGCCTCTTTTCCCCCCCTGTATGATGGTGGAGAATACCTAACAAACTCATGCAATGATAAGATGGCCAAAGTGCCCTGTTGAAACAGGCTTGTTTATTTGACTGTACATAGACTTCTTTCATAGAACTGTGTGCAAAGTATATTTTTCTTTTAAAAAGCTTCAATTACCATATATTGTGGGTTTAAGTTGAACTGGCATATAAAGTGACTTGCATTTTTTCTGTATAAACATCTAGGGTTGAATTTAATGTATAGGTTTACACATTCAGCTGCTCTTCAAAGCAGTGGCAGCCCCGGGGCAGAGATCAGGAGTCTCCAGCCCTCTCCGTAAATTCCTCCTTCGCTGTTAGCAGGCGCCCAAAAGCTGGATGCGGGACTGGGCTGAAGGCTTAACTGTACTTAAGTTAGATGGTTCATACCAAACAATGCCAGGCTTGGAGAGGTATTGAAGATGGTGTTATCTACCTCCCTTATTTTGGAGAAAACATTCGAGACGACATATACAGTAGTGATGTTCTATGCTCAAGACCAATCCTAAGTTGGTAGGAATGCCAGGGTCACTTAATAATTCCTAGTGAAATGCTCTTTCCATTCTCCATTGAAGTATGTGCTATCTGGATACTGAAAAAAAAAAACAAAAAAAACAACACATTATTTTTATGGGAATTGCTTCGTTTTGCCACCTTCATATCATGATGAGTTAAGAATCATCTGAGCTAGGAAAGACAAATATTGCAACCCTTTGCACAATGAACAGCTTGATCTGAGGATGTGTCTTACAATTCTTGGCATTTTTAAAATAACTGAATCATGTACGTCTTCGCTGACTGTGTTTTAGTGTACAATTCTTGGGAAATCTCGAGATAACCTCACTCGGAAACTTGTGCCGGAGTTGGATTCTTCCAGAATGTTCCTCTTTGTGATGTGGCAGTGATGAAGGTGATTGAACGCAGGGATTGTGGGCAGGTGGAAGCCTGAGACCGTTGATGTCGACATCAGTCACACTGCATCCTGTGAGGTCTGAATGGGGTCAATTTGCTGAATTGACCGGATGAACCAAAAAATAACTTCATATTGTTTGCTCTTTCCCAGATAATTAGAATTGTGTTAACCTTGATATATGACTTCTTTCTTTCTTCCCCCCCACCCCAAGACAGACAGACAGGGACACACACACATTCACCTGTAAAGCTTGTGAGGCTTAATTATAAAATGTGTCAGGCCAAGCCATTCTACAAGTATTTGAAATTTATTTTACATATTATTTTCTGTGCTTTTCTGCACATTCAAACCTCTCTTCTAGCAAATCCTATACTGTATCCCTAACAAGGACGAAAGTTTATTTTACTTTTATTTTTTTTTCAGGAATAAAACAACTACCATCATGAATTTCTTTCACACCATCTCTTTGTATTCACAAATAATAAAAAAGGCTAAAAAAGTCGCAACAAGGCAAAAGAGAGGAGTCGTTGCTACATTTTTAAATGGGTTTTAGTAGAAGTCACTGGCATTGCTGATCATTTTTCTCTTCTGCTGAGACTCACAGGGGAAAATACTGAACGGACACCACGCAGCCAGCAGCCGCTGCTCATAAAACTGTTAGTCAGTGTCAGCAAATGAAACTGACAAAAGCGTCTGGATGAAAGATTGAGTAATTATTTTTCTGTGTTAATGGCCCTTTATTTGTGGTTTTAATGCCTGTGTTTGTTAACAGTAATTGCCTCTCCTTTACTGTTTATTTTTAATGAGTCCCTTAAAAATGGAGCACTAACTACTGTAGGATTTATCCCTCATTTTGTTTACCAGAGAAAGTGCAGTGGACAAAACAGAACTCCATATCCTTAAAGGGAAAGCGAACGCTGAGCATCCGAGAAAGGAAGGAAAAACAAACCGTTAACTTCAGAAGTACGTGCGTGGGACTTTTAAATGGAAAAGCAGCCAGGACCCTGCACTGTTTGAGAGCTGGGTCTCACTAATCCATAGAGATGCAGCTCAATATAACTATGTTTTGTTTTTTTCTGTATCATAATTATAGTCCCATTTTTAAGGTGTCCATGGAAGAGTACAAAATAGACTGCTTTTTAATTGATTTTTTAAAATGTATTTTATTGATTTTTAACAGAGAGGAAGGGAGAGAGATAGAAAGTCAGAAATATTGATGAGAGAGAGAGACATTGATCAGCCGCCTCCTGCACACCCCACTGTGGAGATGTGCCCGCAATCAAGGTACATGCCCCCGACCGGAATCGAACCTGGGACCGTTCAGTCCGCAAGCTGACGCTCTATCCACTGAGCCAAACCGGTCTCAGAAAAATAGATTGTTTTTACACAAAATAGTCGCATTTTCCCAAAAGAGTGCAATATTCAAGATCTTTCCCCATCACTACATTATATTAAATTCCTTGAGGTAAGAATTATCTCTAACACAGTCATTCTTGTATCACCAACACTTAGTAAGTACTTTGTAGGTAATTAAGTATTCAATATTTATTTATTAAATAACTAGCCCTAGCCGGGTTGGCTCAGTGGATGGACCGTTGGCCTGTGGGCCAAAGGGTCCTGGGTTTGATTCTGGGCAAGGGCACGTGCCTTGGTTACAAGCCCCTCCCCAGGCCTGGTGATGTGTTGAGTCTATTTTCATGTACTTGTATGTCTTCCTTGTACATGTGTGGTCAGGTCATTTGTCTATTTTTATTTGGGTTATTTCTACTTTTGTTATGAATTTACATGATTTTCTATATTTTGGACACTAGCCCCTTATCAGATTTATGGTGTGCAAATATTTTCTCCCATTCCATAGTTTGCCTTTTTAGCTTGCTGGTGGTTTCACTGGCTGTGCAGAGGCTTTTAATTTCATGGATTCCCACGTTTTTAATTTGCTTTTGTTTCCTTTGTTTCTGGTATAAAACAACAAAAAAATTATCACCGAGACTAATGTCAAGGAGCTGTTTTCTTCTAGCAATTATATACCTTCTGTTCAAGTGTCCAATCCATTTTGAGCTGATCTTTGTATATGGTGTGAGATCAGAGTACAGTTTTGTTTTTCTTTTTATTTTTGCCTGTGGCTATCTAGTTTTCCCAATACTGGAAAAATATTGAAAATATTATTCTTTCCCTATTGTATATGTGTGTGCCTCCGTACAAAATTATTGATTCACGTCTGTTTTTATGCCAGCACCGTGCTGTTTCAATTGCTATATCTTTGTCATAATTTGAAATAAAAAAGTCTAATGCCTCAAGCTTTGGTTTTCATTGTTAGCTATCTGGGGTGCAATGGAATATGTTGAGTAGTTGTTCATACACTTTTCCTTTGGATAACGCATTGTTTTAATAGAAACATACCAGGAAGACATGTTACATAAAGTAAAAACAATAATAAAACTAACAAAAACAGAGAATTTTGGGGGTGGTGCTTTATGTTGGGGAGGCAATGAATTGAACACTGACTTACAGGATTCCAAAGGATATGGTTTGAAAAGATGAACCCAGGGGAAGGATGGACTGTACCTCCTTCGGAGAGTACATTAGATGGCTAAGAAGAGGGATATTTACCTAATAGATACGAGACCAGGGAGTCGCTTTAAATTTCTCAGAAAGTAAAGCGACAACAGAAGTAATGATAACACCAGTCATTTTCTGAAGGATTGTTTGTGTGCTGTTCTAAATACATTCCATCCATCATATCCCTTAATCCTCACAACCCTCTAAAGGACATTCTATTTATTTCTCCATCTTTTCTGAAAGTCATAGGGAGACACGGAGAAGTGAAGTAAGTTGATAAAGTTCTGCTTAGTGAGTGATGGAAAAAACACATTGAAATTAGGCAGGCTGACACTATGGCCTGTGAGTTTTATCCTCTGTGAGTCTTAGTTGCATTAGAAAAGTAGCAATATATATATATACACTTATTTTCTGGATTATAGGACACCCATTCACTCCCTCTATTAATGAATGGTATAACTTTGAGGGTGGGATGGCGCACAACCAAAAGCAAGTGCCCTAGATAGTTAAGTAAGCTTACATTTCTTCTGTCAATTTCATTTATCATATATTTATTTTGTGAATAATAGGCAGAGCTTTCTAAGTCTTGTCTTTCAAGGTGGCCACGATGTTTAGAAGACCACCATGCCTTCCAGCCCTACCCCCTGACTGAAAACCAAAGGACATTCACCATACAGGGTCTCACTAAAAGCTAAACAGCAAAGAAAAAAAAAAAAGGAAAAAGAAAAGAGAAGTCTTTGACGTGAGGCAAATAACATAAAATCATTAAGGTTATATAATGTGACTTAGAATTTAAAATAGATATAAAAACCTGAATTAAAAATATAAATTAAAGATTGGATTGAATATTCTACTTTTATGTGCTGGTTGCATTTTTCTTTTTACTTTTTTTTACTTTTTTATTTTTATTGTGTTACATGTATACATATCTCCCCATTGCCCCCCACCTCCCTCCCAGGCATACCCCAACCCCCAGTGTCTGTGTTCATTGGTTATGCTTATGTGCATGCATACAAGTCCTTTGGTTGATCTCTTATCTACCCCACCTCTCCTTAATCTTCCTGCTATAATTTCACAGTCTGTTTGATGCTTTACTGCCTCTTTATCTATCCTTTTGCTCATCAGTTTACAATGTTCTTTATTAACCACAAATGAGTGAGATCATGTGGTGCTTCTCCTTCATTGACTGGCTTATTTCACTAAGCATAAGGTTCGCCAGTTCCATCCAGGTTGCTGCAAATGGTAAGAATTCCTTCTTTTATGGTTGCATTTTTCTGTAGAAATTATGTTCCTTTCTTGACTCACCTGTCTTTATAAAATATTGATTGAAAAATAATCCAAGATCAAATCAATGGGCAGTGTTCAAACGGTTAACATGTTTGACTTAGAATATATCAAGAATCAAAATTATGTTTTTGCAAATGACTCATGGAGAAGAATAGTGTGACTTAAAATCGTGTCTCCCTATTTAAGTGAAAGTATTTGAGCCAAAATTAGCAGTATATCTTGTCCTCTGCACATCTTAGAATGAAATAAACCACAGTAGAGATAAGCTTCCTTTGTCTGACTTAATTGCTTTTGGGGAGATGCACCACTGGAAAGCCACCTGACTGGAAGGGACAAGAGTGAAGAGATAGTAGTGAAAGTGCAAAAAAAGTTGGGAAGTAACACTAATTCAGTCAATCAACTTGCAGACTTAAGGATACTTCAAATTGCATTTTTTAACCTTGCCACTTCCCTTTAGAAATAAACTAAGCAACCAAAAATGAATATCCACCCATTAGATTCTTCATGCAAAGAGGTTCATTAGCACTATATTTGTTGCCTTTGTCTTAGAGAACTATACCTAGATCATGAAGATATTATTCTCAGAAACTAAGGGAGAGAAGGAAAATTGGTGCTGTTTTAATTTGTTTTGCTTTCTTCACATCTAATAGATGGGATTTTTTTTTTGTGTGTGTGTGTGTGTGTGCATGCACAAGTGTGAGTATGCATACTTAATTACTTTAATAATTTGGAGAGAAAGAAGTGTTGGAAAGGGTTCTCTGCAGTTTTAGTTAGCCCAAAAGGAATTGTCTAATTACTTGAATAGGAAAAAAGAAAGGAAAAATGTTCAACTGAAAAATATTCATTGAGTATCTTCCATGAGTCAAACTCTATTCAATTGGTTAGATACATAGTAGCCTGGTCCAGCCTCTGTTCCTGTGGAGTGTGCTTGTGGGCATATCTCCAGTGTGGTGTGTGTGGGAGGCGGCTGATCGATGTCTCTCTCTCATTGATGTTTCTGACTTTCTCTCCCTCTCCCTTCCTCTCTGTGAAAAGTCAATAAAATAAAATAAAATAAAAAATAAAAAAGATCTCGGGCCTGCATCAGACACTGGATCTACCAACGCTGTGACCTTGAACTTCCCAGCCTCCAGAACTATGAGAAACGGATGTGTGTTGTTTATAAGTCATATATTTGTATTTTTATCATAGCAGCCTGAGCATACCAAGACAATTTGCAACTGGAGAGAGGACAAGAATTTTATAAAGATTGTGAAACATTATAGTGCCTTCATTATGCACACTGATTTAGACATTTTTATTGCAATGGACATGGCGGATTTAAAAATGTGTTTTTGCTTTGCTGATCTTTACAAGTGTTTCTAGGCTTTCCATCTTCTACCCTCTTTAACTGTTTTTAAGGTTTGAGAGAGAAAATTCAAAACTGTGAGTGATAATGAGAAATGTGGCCTATCATCCTGTGGGGACTCAGCTTAGAATTGTATCTGACAATGGTCCATAATCTGGGAGAAAAATGAAGTCTTCATTAAATTTTCAACAGTAACATCCAAAGAAACATATACTGTGAAACGCTGGCAATTACATCTCTCTGCTTCCAAGTGCACCTTTGTAAAATTTACAAATATAAAACATGGATTCACTGAGTGATATATATGAAATAATATATATGAAGTAATATATATATATACATATGTATGTATATATATGTATATATATATATATATATATATATATATATATATATATATATA
>PVJN01044409.1:0-17340 GCA_004026805.1 Lasiurus borealis | reverse complement strand
TAGATTATTCTTGGTTGTAGGTTCTTGCTATTCATCACGTTGAATATTTCTTGCCACTCCCGTCTGGCCTGCATCGTTTCTGTTGAGAAATCAGCTGACAGTCGTATGGGTGCTCCCTTGTAGGTAATGAACTGTTTTTCTCTTGCTGCTTTTAATATTCTCTCTTTGTCTTTTGCTCTTGGTATTTTAATTATGATGTATCTTGGTGTGGACCTCTTTGGATTCCTTTTATATGGGGTTCTGTGTGGTTCCTGGACTTGTAAGTCTATTTCTTTTACCAGATGTGGGAAGTTTTCAGTCATTATTTCTTTAAATAGGTTTTCAGTATCTTGCTCTTCTGGCACCCCCACAATTCTGATGTTGGTATGCTTGAAGCTGTCCCCGAGGTTCCTTACATTATCTTCACATTTTTGGATTCTTTTCTCTTCTTGCTTTTCCAGTTGAGTGTTTTCTGCTTCTTTATATTTCAAATTTTTGACTTGATTCTTGCCTTTCTCTAGTCTGCTGTTAGGACTCTGTATAATATTTTTTATTTCAGTCAGTGTATGTTTAATTTCTAGTTGGTCCTTTTTCATCTCTAGTAGGACCTTTTCCATCTCTAGTTGGCTCTTTTGCATCTCTAGTTGGTCCTTTTTCATCTCTTCTTGGGTCTCGCTAAGTTTATCCAACTTTTCTAGCATATTCTTGAGGCAGTGTGTGCGCGCACAAGGACTGCTCCAGTGATTACCCAGTCACATGAGACTCAGGGGCCGTGGAGGGCGGTGCTGACTGGAAGGCAAGGCGGTCCCTTAAGCCCTGAGCCTGCACCCCTCCCAAGCTCAGCAGAGGCTTCTTCAGTTTTGCAAGTCTGGTATCATAAGGCTGAATTCAACACAGAAGTCCCCCCTCTGCTTTTTTTTTTTTGCTTTTTCAGAGCATTTTATTTATTTTATTTATTTTTTCCCCTATTTTCCTCTCCAACCCCCAATACATGCCTTCATCTGTCTCCCTCCCCCCCCCCCATTGCCCTGTATACACTGGCTATGCCTACACACACATGCATACAAGTCCTTAGGTTGATCTCCTACAGGCCTCTGCCCCCCGCAACTTCCCCTGCCTTCCCACTGTAGCATGACAGTCTGTTCATTGCTTCTTTGCCTCTGCATTTGCTTCCCCCACCTTCTCCACCGGATTCCTGTCTTTAAAAACATGTTGCCCCCGTAGGCTAGAAATAAACCCATAAGAGCAAAAGAAAAATGACTGAGTCCCAATTTCAATGTCCAATAGCTTTGAGTCCCAGTTTCAATGTCAAACAGTTCCTTATGTGTACATGTCATCAATGGTATCTGGATAGTGGACAAATGGTGGCAATGCCGGTCTGACCCTCTCTGGTTTGGTCCTAGGCATCCTTTAGCGATGCACAGCTTCTAACTGCTTGCGTGGCAAGGCGTCATCAGCGTCTTCCATCTCTGGACTGTTTCTCCTCTTGCCTTCATGGTTGGCGCAGACCTGTCAGTTCCTCTCTGTTGTAGGAGTCCACTTGATCTTGGAGTTGTTTTCTGAAAGTATATAAATATATTCTTGACCAAGGAATCTTTTCTATAAAACTGACTTGGGGTCCTTTTAACTTTTGCCTACCTGCTTTTTCTTTGGCTTATTTTGATACCATGTGTGTTTTTCATGGGTGTCTTGCTGTTAGTATTACAAATGGAAATTAATTTTCTACAGTGAAAATTTTCTAGATGTAATTTACTTACCAGATATTTTTCCTTACATGCTATGATCCTACTCTCCCCCCCTTTTTTTTATTAATGGAGAATTAGGTAAAATTTTTTAATGCAATTTTGATAACTTCATATTTTAATTTTTTGCACACAAATATGCCTGTTTTATGTTCATTACATATTAAGCAATTTTACTATGAGATGAGCTATCAATAGAAATTTTAATTAATACTTTAGAAACAGCTTTTTGTCCTGTACACTTAAATTTTCTTGGGTGTTCCCTTATTTCAGTTTGCCAATTTAAATTAATCTGAATGCTGATAACTCTTTTATGTCAAATTTAATACTCTACCAACAATCTTAAATTACCCTGTATATATTAGTGGAAAGGTCTATTTGCATTCTTGAGTAGGCACTGAGCATTCCTAGTGCTAGGCTGAATTTAGATATAGGGCAGCTGCTGTTGGCATGTTTCTGTCTGTTACCTGGGTCCTGAACTGTGTTGAGCATGGGAAGCGAGGATCCACGGGGGCAGGAGACCCCCCTCAAAAGGGGTGAAGGTTCAGACCCCTGCAAGGTTGAAGGGGGGGTGTGAGGGTATGTGCCCTACCTCAATTGACTCCAAGTTCTCTCCTGATGGTCCCTCTGCAACTGTGCCTGTCTTAGGTTGTTCCTTCCCTGAGGAATCTTCCCCATCTCTGGCTAACCAGTCATCCTCCGGGGCCAAGCAGGGTGTTTTGAGGTTCAGTTCTGTCTCCATGGTAGCCTATGCCTCCATGGACTCCATGTCCAGCACCTGTCATGGGGATCTCCTCGCCTGCTGGCGCGGGCCCCGGTGCTGCTAATTTATATTGGGGAATTTAGGTTCCTTCTCCAGGGAGGGCCCAGCTCACACCATTTGGCAAGAGACAGATCTATTATACCAGCCACCTCGAGGCTTCAAAGTCAGCGTAAACAGAGAGCTCAGGCTACAGCTGAGGGTGATTTGGTTGTGAGAAGAGGGTCCCTCTTGGCAAAAGAGGAAAGAGGGCCAGTATAGAATGCTCAAGTGCCTTCCCAGTGCTTCAATTCCTTCATAAAGGAATTAAATCCTTTCATGTTCTCTTTTTAAATTGCTGCTAAACATTCAAAGAATTAGTTTGTACATTTGGTTTGGAATAGTTGTACAATATGCTGTTGTGAAATATCAAAAATTAAATGATATTGTAATATCATTTAAGGATAATATCATGTAAGGATATTCTTTGCTCTAGGCCAAGGAATTCAATTTCAAACGGGCTAACAATTTCATTTTGTAACTTTATGTAAACTTTTTCAGGGAGGCAAAGACACAGATTACTTACCTTAGCTCAAGAGGCCAAATATATTGACTTTCAACTATGATCCTTATGAGTTCAAAGGAAACTTCTCTTTATTTCCTTCCAGAATTATTTTCATGTTACAGAGTTTCATTTAAAAATATTTGTCTCATGAAGCAATTTCTCTTAAGGTTATGGTGACCCCTGTATGGATTCCCTCTGATGCCCCAACATCCCCATTGCCTGTGCCCAATGATTATGCTCATACGCATGTACGAAGGGTCCCTCTGTTGATCTCTCCCTCTTATTCCTACCAACACCCACCTTCCCTGAGATCTGATGTTTTGATCAACATTTCTCATTCTCTGGATCTGATCTTGATTATCAGTCTATGTCATTCATTATATTCCACAGATGAGTGAGATCATGTGATATTTGTCTTTCTCTGCCTGGCTTATTTCACTAAGCATAATGCTTTCCTTTTACATCCATGTTGTTGCAAATAGTATGAGCTTCTTCTCTTCTTTTTTACTGCAGCGTAGTATTCCATTGTGTAGATGTACCAGTTTTTTAATCCAATCATCTGCTGACGGGCACTTAGGCTGTTTCCAAATCTTAGCTATGGTGAATTGTGCTGCTATGAACATGGGGGTGAATATATCCTTTCTGATTGGAGTTTCTAGTTTCTTGGGGTATATTCCTAGAAGTGGGATCACTGGGTCAAATGGAAGTTCCATTTTTAGTTTTCTGAGGAGACTCCTTACTGTTCTCCACAGTGGCTGCACCAGTCTGCATTCCCACCAGCAGTGCACGAGAGTTCCTTTTTCTCCACATCCTTGCCAACCCTTGTCTTTGATGATTTGTTGATGATAGCCATTCTGACAGGTGTGAGATGGAACTGCATTGCTGTTTTGATTTGCATCTCTCTGATGATTAGTGACTTTGTGCAGGTTTTCATATGTCTTTTGGCCTTCCTTCTGTTTTCTTTCGAGAAGTTCCTATTTAGATCAGTTGCCCATTTTTTGATTGGGTTGTTTATCTTCTTTTTGTGAAATTGTATGAGCTCCCTGTAAATGTTGGAGATTAAACCCTTATCATTGATATCATTGGCAAATATGTTCTTCCATGCAGTGGACTTTCTTGTTATTTTCTTGATGGTTTCCTTTGCTGTGCAAAAGATTTTTATTTAGAAGTAGTCCCATTTGTTTATTTTTTCTTTAGTTTCCATTGCCCGAGGAGCTGTGTTGGTGAAGAAGTTTCTTCTGCATATGTCGGAGATTTTGCTGCCTGTGGATTCCTCTAGTATTTTTATGGTTTCCCATCTTATGTTTAGGTCCTTTATCCACTTTGAGTTTATTTTTTGTGTATGGTGTAATTTGGTGGTCTAATTTCATTTTTTTTGCATGTTTCTGTCCAATTTTCCCAACACCATTCGTTGAAGAGACTGTCTTGACTCCATTGTATGTTCGTGCCTTCTTTATCAAATATTAATTGAGCATAGTTGTTTGAGTCGATTTCTGGGTTCTCTATCTTATTCCATTGATCTATGTATCTCTTCTTGCGCCAGTACCAGGCAGTTTTGAGAACAGTGGCATTGTAATACAGCTTGAAATCTGGCATTGAGATCCCACCTACTTTGTTCTTCTTTCTCAGGATTGCTGCAGCTATTCGGGGTCTTTTTTTATTCCAGATGAATTTTTGGAAAGTTTGTTCTTGGTCCCTGAAGTATGCCTTTGGTATTTTCATGGGGATTGCATTGAATTTATAAATTGCTTTGGGTAGAATGGACATTTTGATTATATTGATTCTCCCTATCCATGGACATGGTATGTTCTTCCATCTGTTTATGTCTTCCTCTATCTCTCTTTTTTTAGAATGGTGTAGTTTTCTGCATATAGGTCTTTTACCTCCTTTGTTAAGTTTATTCCTAGGTATCTTAATTTTTTTGGTGTGATGATAAATGCGATTGCTGTTTTAGTCTCTTTTTCTGTAAGTTCATTATTGGTTTATAAAAATGCCAAAGAGTTCTTGGTGTTTATTTTGTATCCTGCTACATTGCTGAATTAATTTATTAAGTCTAATAATTTTCTGATGGAGTCTTTAGGGTTTCCTATGTAAAGTATCATGTCATCTGCAAATAAGGACAGTTTTAATTCTTCTTTTCCTATTTGGATGCCTTTTATTTCTTCTTCTTGTCTGATAGCAATGGCTAATACTTCCAGCACTATGTTAAATAGCAGTGGTGAGAGTGAGCATCCCTGTCTTGTTCCTGTTTTTAGGAGGAGTGGTTTTAGTTTATGCCCATTGAGTAAGATGTTAAGCATTTTCTCAGACAACAATGGCATAAGATTAGAAATAAACTACAATGAAAACATTTCAAAAAATTCAAACACTTGGAAGTTGAATAGCATGTTATTAAACAAAGATTGGGTTATAAATGAGATCAAAGAAGAAATAAAAAATATTCTGGAGACTAATGACAATAAATACAAAACAACGAAAATGCTATGGGACACAATGAAAGCAGTGCTGAGAGGGAGGTTTATAGCTCTACAGGCCTACCTCAAAAAACAGGAAAAAATGGTAATGAATCACCTAACTCAACAACTCAAAGAACTAGAAATAGAGCAATGAGAAAAGCCCACTGTGAGCAGAAGGAAGTAAATAATAAAGATCAGAGCAGAAATGAATGACATAGAGATAAATAAAAGATACAACAGGTCAACAAAACAAAGAGCTGGTTCTTTGAAAGAATAAACAAGATTGATGAACCTCTAGCCAGCCGTGATGGCAGTCTCTCCTTGTCCAAGAAAGCCTGGACTGCCAGCTCCCACTGCTCCTGAGAGATTAAACTGTCCCTCACTCAATCACACACCCACCACACACACATATCACTCTCTTTTTTTCCCCTCACTCACTTCCACTCCCTAACCTCCGTCCTGCCAGCCACCATCATCCGCAAGTCTCCGAGAATGGAGATGTTCTGATTGTTCAATAGAAGTAGGTAGAAAAGGGCCAGAGAAAATATCCTCTCTTACAGAGATGTTTGGTGGCTATGGTGGTTTTAATAATATCTGCTTCCCTGCTTTGATATTCATCCTTTCAAGAGATAGAGACTAACCTCTTTCTCCTTGAGTGTGGGCTGGTCTTAGTGCCTTGTTTCAAATGAATAGAAATGATGAAATATCACTTCCAAGATTAGGTTATGAAAGGATTATGTCTTCCATTATGGGGACTTTTAGACCACTTGCTGTGGGGGAATCCAGCTATCATGTCAGGTGAGTAGTTCTTTAGGGAGTCTCCTGTGGGCAGATACTGAAGCCTCCTCCCAGAGATCACAAGTGTGAACTTCTCCAGAACCCTCAGATGACTGTGGAGTTGGCTTATAGCTCCATTCTCCAGAGAGACCCTGATCCAGAACCATGTATTTAAACTGCTTCAGGATTCCTGACCCTCATAAACTGTGATATTTTTGTTGTTTAAGCTGACAAAAATTTGGATTTTTTGTTATGAATTAGTAGATAATTATTAATACAGTGGTTGTAAATATATATAACACTTTAGCCTAGTGGTGGGGAATAGCCAAGATGGGATAGGGAAGTATATTAGTAGTTTAATGCTTATTCCAATCATCTGGGATGGCGATAAGATGTTGAAGCCACTGACAACCCTGGATGGTTAAGTGCTCAATAAAATATTGTTCTGTGTGTACTGATGAGAGGTGTCTATTTCCCTTCTATGTGTGGGAAACGGTTCAGGAAACAACTTAGATCTTTGGTCCCACAGTACTAGGTCTAGTTACTCTAAAGTGTGGTGCTTTATGCTCAGAGCCAAGTGAAGAACTGTGATTGGATTGGAGAGAACAGAAGGAGAGTACCATTGAGCCAAAAAGGCAAGTCTAGAACATATTGCTAAATGAAGGAGCCTAACTAAGTTGAATCCAGAGCAAAGCTGACCTAAAAGGACTAGGAACTCTAGTGTGAGGGACAGAGTTGCCCATAAAGATTGGCCTGGATTCCCTCCAAAGATGTGTTTATTAATGGAAAACACAGTGGAACACACAATAAGCAAAGCTCTTACATTTCAGACTCAAGCTTATGTGGAGGAGCTAGACCCACTTAGGCCAAGATCAGTTGAGAAATAGAAGTTGGCTCTTCTTTCAATAACTTGAAGAGTTGTGAGTAGTTATTAATTCTGGGTTGACAATTCATTACTGTTTTCCCTTCCTCTTCAAACATTGTTCATTCACTAGACTTAGGAGGAATGAGGATCCTATCAAATAAAGAGGGAATATGCAAATTGAACATCACGCCATAACAAGATGGTTGTACCCACAGTGGAGGCTGAGTTCTTGTAATGAGCCTTAATGAGAAATCAGCAGAGACCTGAGGGTGCATGGTGCTGGGCTGGGGGAAGGAACCTGAGGCTATGCCCCCGTCTGACAGAGCTTTATGAGGGTTGGGCCTGCTGGGTCTGGATCTAACCCAATGGGGGTGAGGCCAGCTGGGTCTGGGTCTCATGCATTTTTGAGGTGCATGTGGGTGGGCGGGGACTTGAGCTCCCTTTCTGAGCTCATTTTCTCTGTTCCTGTGGTGTGCCCCAGACTCTGACAGGAGGAAGTTTTTCATATACATTTTACTAATTTCTTTAATCTTTGACTTCTAGTATAGAGAAAGGGCAAATAGCAATATTAAAATATTTCCTCTAATTAATTCTCTTTTAATGTGCATGAATTTCATGCACTGAGCCACTAGTTTATAATAAGGTCTCAGTTGGTTGCATAATTTCCTGCAATGTTAGAAATATGCCATATGTAGCTCAGCTAACCTTGGTTCTGGATGCTGTTTAGATGGTTCTTTCTGAGAAGCTTGCATCTGGATATGTTGAATATCTCTAGAGGGCTAGCAGTTGATGCTAAAAGATGTGTTCAAGTATCTGCTAATTCAATGGATTGAATGTTCTGTGGCCCTATCAGCAGAATGACATTTCACAGCTTTCAGCTGCCATAAATCATTGACCTCAAGAGCTTCAGGGTTCAGTAACTAATTCATCAGGCCTGCTAAGCATTTGAGGCACTTTATGATTTTGAATAGAAATAGACCCAAAGATATGCTGTTCCCCAAAGCCACTCTATTCCACGATGATTAAGTGGCTGTACTCCACAGGTTTTCTATGATAGTTTAGAAGATTGGCATAAATATACCCAAACAATTTTTATTTTGGCGTGTGTGTTCAGGCAGCAAAATCTTAATGGAGATGACTTTGTGCCATTCTAACTTTCTAGGGGTATCTTTCAGATGCAAACTATTTGTCTTAGCTGAGATGTCATTTGGGCATTAATTCCCATCAGGACAGATTTGTAATTCTGAGATCAAAAGCCTATATTTGAAAATAACTGTACTTTGTGTTTAATAGAGTTTGCCAGCAAGGAGATGCAGAGCAAACTAGGAGAGGTGAGCCAAGTGGCCTTTTTAGCTCACCTGGATCTTGCTTATATTCCCAGAAAATCTTCTTAGGAATATTTACTGCTCTAAAACAACCCCATATTCCTTTTTGTACAGTTGAAAATGAAAATTATTTTGTAGATTGTCTCTAAGGTTAAAGTTCACTTAAGTTTACTGGCTATGGAGACTTGCAAAGTCAGCTTACCAGCTTATATGGCCTGGTAAAGATGACTAATCACCAAGAAATTAATATTTCCCATATCTATGTAGTTGTCACTGGGGTTATATTTCTGAGCTCCCTTTCTCTAGGTGGTGCCACGTGACTAATATTTGCTGATGGAATGTGAACAGAAGTGATTAGTGTGGCTTTTAAAAGCAAGTGTTCATTCTACATCTTCTCTTTTTAGTTGATGATACAGACAACCCTAGTGATCTTGGAATTGTATCGGAGATGGAAGAGCCACAGATATAAGAAGCCTGGGAACTTATAGTTACATCTGAAAAGTCACCTGCTGACCAGGAGCATCCACATTGGACTGCGATGTGAGAAAGACATATATTTCAGTTATGCTAAGCCATTAGGTTAATTTGCTATAGCAGCTAGCATTACCCTGACCAACATAAGTGGAATTTTAAGATTCTTGGGTAAAATGTGTTTTGTAGAGTTACGGTTAGATAAGTTGTATCTTTGGCTAAACTGAATTTTTGAACTGAATGGCAATAAGATGTATGCCATTGAGCATATTTCTTCAGCTCTCTGAGCCTCAGTTTTGTCTTCTACAGGTTGGAGATAACAAGATTGCTATGAAAATTAAATAAAATAACATACATAGTTCATAATATAGTATCTAGCATATAATAAGAGTTCAGGAAAAGTTGGTTCCCTTCTCCAAATACCTAATACAGTACTGTTCTTTTACCTAAATCACTCACTGAAGCTCAAAGCTGACCCCAATAAGGTCAAGAGCAAACATCTGGGGTTAGACATAAACACTGGTTGGTATAGGCACTAGAAAGGTTTAGTTAAGAGTGTGAAACAGTAAGCTCACCCAGGTTATGATTCAGGCAAACAGATGGTGACAAGAATGAATGTATACTGAACATATATCTTCAGTTCAGACCTTTATTTTCTGAGTTAGATCCCTGTATATTCACCAATATACTTAGAATTTCACAGTGACCTCAAACTTAGCATAGTTCAAATTGTACTTGTGATATACATCTGCCCCAAACTGTTTCCCTTTTAGTGTCTTTTATATCAGTGAAATGATCTATCTAGGTGCTCCAACCAGAAAACTCATGCTGCTGGTGGGGTTATTCTTGCTCTATCTCCCTCCCATCTACATGAAATCCTTCATCAAGTCCTGTTGATTTTACCTTCTAGATCAGTGGTTCTCAACCTTTCTAATGCTGTGAACCTTTAATACAGTTCCTCATGTTGTGGTGACCCCCAACCATAAAATTATTTTTGGCCAAAACCGGTTTGGCTCAGTGGATAAAGCATGGCCTGCGGACTGAAAGGTCCAGGTTCGATTCTGGTCAAGGGCATGTACCTTGGTTGCAGGCACATCTCCAGTAGGGAGCGTGCAGGAGGCAACTAACTGATATCTCTCTCTCTTTGCTGTTTCTAACTCTATCCTTCTCCATTCCTCTCTGTAAAAAATCAATAAAATATATTTAAAAAATTATTTTTGTTGCTACTTCATAACTGTAATTTTGCTACTGTTATGAATCGTAATGTAAATATCTGTGTTTTGCGATGGTCTTAGGTGACCCCGCTAGCAGTTATCGACTTGTGGGTCGCTGCTGTAGAGCCTAAGATCATCAGAAAACACAGGTATTTACATTATGAATCATTAACAGTAGCAAATTACAGTTATGAACTAGCAACGGAAATAATTTTATGGTTGGGGGTCACCACAACATAAGGAACTATATTAAAGGATCATGACATTAGAAAGTTTGAGAACCACTGTTGTAGATGATATCTCACATTCGTCTGTCCTCAGTGATGTCACTCTAAACCAAATATCAACACCTGTTACGTGGACAATTGCGGTAGCCCACCAACTGGCCCCTTGACCTCTACTCTTGCCTCCCTTAAGTCCATTTTACTTATAGCATTCAGAGTAAAGTAAGTCATTTTTACTCTATTCCCTGATTGCCAGTGCCCCCTCTCTCTTCAGATTAAGACCCTGCACTAGCTTCCATTGACCTCTGTATGAACACAATTATTGCTATGGTCTGCAAGGGCCTGAATGGTCTGCTCAGGCCCCTGGCTGCATCTTTACCACATTTTATAGCATGCTTTCCCCTACTCAGAGGTGGAATAAAGTTTCCTGCCCAGTTTCCAGTAAATGATATTGGATCTCTAGCTTAATTAGATTTTTAATTAAGAAGTCTATGAAAGGTAACATAAAATGAGTTTCAAGTCAGCACAGAAACCTGTCATCTTAGGATAATTTCTGGAGATAACAGGGGGAATGGTACTGATCAATGCTGGGTTGACTGTTTTATTAACTTATTATTATTTTCTTACCAGAAGTTAAGTAACAGCTTTTTATTCTAAGCATATGCACGGTTTGTTTTGTTTTTACCACATACTGGGGAGGTGGGTAGAGCAGATATTTGTATTCCTTCATAGAGATAAAGCAACTAAAACCCAGAGTAAGATGACTATCACATAGCAAGTTAGGGGCCAATTCCAGTCCAAAAACACTGAGGAAATAATAATCTTACATAATAAAAGCCTTATATGCGAGAGGAGAATCCAAGATGGTGGCATAGATAAACACCTACACTGCTGCCTCGCACAACAATTTCAAAACTACAACTAAAAGACAGAACAGACATCATCCAGATCCACAGGAAAGCTGGCTGAGTGGAAATTCTACAACTAGAAGGAAAGAGAGGGGCTCACAGAGACCCAGAGGAGCTGTAAAAAGCTGAGGTATGGAGATACGCATTTGGAGACTCTCAAAGGCATTGAACCCCTTATCCTATGACACTAAACCCCAGATCCAGCTGAAACTCATATGGGGGGAGTTTGGACTGTGAAAAGGAAGAAGTGCACAGAAATTTAGGGGAGTTGCAAAAGATCAGAAATCTGGTAGTGCACATGGCACTGCACTCAGAGTACAGACTGCTAATTGTGCTGCTGGCTTTCACGAGTAGGCAGGAGAGAGACCCTACCAACTGTGCCACTTCTAACTCCACTAAACCCCAGTTTTGGGTGAAACCCTGGGGACCCAGACTCATATGATCCCAGAGCACAGGGGAGCCAGAAGGCAGCAGTCTAGAGGTGCACACGCACAGGGACTGCTCCAGGGATTACTCAGTCACGTGAGACTCAGGGGCCATGGAGTGCAGGGCCAACTGGAAGGCAAGGCAGTCCCTTAAGCCCTGAGACTCCACCCATCCCAAGCTCAACAGAGATGTTTTTGCCGTTTTGCAAGTCTGGTATCATAAGGTTGAATCCAACACAGAAGTTCTCTCTGCATAGTGAAAATGTAGAGACAAGGGAAGGGATCACAAACAAAAGAAACAGGGAAAAAAACGACTGGATATAGAGTTCAAAACCACCCTTATAAGGTTTTTCAAGAATATCCTAGAAAAGTTGGATAAAGTTAGTGAGACCCAAAAAAAAGATGAAAAAGAACCAACTAGACAAGGAAAAGGGCCAACAAGAGATGAAAAAGGACCAACTAGAAATTAAACATACATTGACTGAAATAAAGAATATTATACAGAGTCCTAACAGCAGACTAGAGAAAGACAAGAATCAAGTAAAAAATTTGAACTATAAAGAAGCAGAAAACACTCAACTGGAAAAGCAAGAAGAGAAAACAATCCAAAAATGTGAAGATAATGTAAGGAGCCTCTGGGACAGTTTCAAGTGTACCAACATCAGAATTGTGGGGGTGCCAGAGGAAGAGAGAGACCAAGATACTGAAAACCTATTTAAAGAAATAATGACTGAAAACTTCCTGCATCTGGTAAAAGAAATAGACTTACAGGTCCAGAATGCACACAGAACCTCATATAAAAGCAATTCAAAGAGGACTACACCAAGATGCATCATAATTAAAATACCAAGAGCAGGGGGAGGAAAAAATGGCGGCAGAATAGACGGACTTGTCTGGAGCTTTGTTGCTGGGCAGAGGGAGAGAGAACAGCTGAGAGTCGCACGGGGAGTGTTTGTTGGCAAGTTAAGAGTCAGTTATCCTCCAGGAGAAGGAAGGGAACTGCTGGTTGGGGCTCTCCTGGCCAGGCAGCCCCAATGCCACGGGGTTTTATTTGGACGGAGCCACCAGCGCAAACACAGAGACCATGCCATCTTGCAGAGGGAGGTGGATGTCTGCGGTGGTCTGAAAGCTGCAGCTGGCTGAAACACCCACCGAACAACCGAAGACCCAGAACACCGCTCTCTAATTGGCACAGACACGTGGTGGATTCAGAGATCCACACGGCACACGGAAAGGTCAGATTTGGCCTGGGATAAGGTGAGGTCTCCTACCCCTCAGAACAGAGACACGCACACTGTGGGAGCCGGGCTGTGGGAAAGCTGCCTCTGGAGAGGTCCGTGGAGTTGGGCAGGGCGTGATCCCTAAGTGTGGAGTCAAACTCTCCGAGCTGTTGACAGAGGGGAGTTCTGAAAAATGACTCATTTTTTATCTGAGACAGAGGGACAGCCTGGGAGTTATTACAGTGTCCTTGCTGCAAAATCCCCACAAACTGGCTTTGAGAACAACAGAGTAGCAGGATCTGAGCACAGCCTAGAGAGGTCCTGTGCTTTGTCTCAGAGATCAATTCCAAAACACTGCCACCCAGTGGATGACACACAAATTGACTCTAGCATAACCACAAAAGAATAAAGAGATTAAAACAAAACTCACAGTGGAACACAGGGAACTGCAATACCTTCCATTACTGGGAAACAGGAGTGCCAAGCAGAATAATAGTGGAAGTGAATGACCATTCTATTTTTTTTTTCTTTTTCTTTTTTCTTCAATTTTTTTTTTATTTTTCATTTTTACATATTTTAATTAAAAGACATTTTTTTTCTTTCCACCTCAATTGATTTTACCTTTTTAATTATTAATTTTTTTTTCAACTAGTATTACCAATTACTACTAGAATTTCACCCTTTTGGACATTCTATTTTCATCTTTCCTTTAGCATAATTTTACTCCAATTCAACTCTACATTTATGGCAACACTTTCCTCATAACTTTCCCCATTTTTTTGTCTTGTTTCTCTTTCCCTTTTCCAACTTTAGATTCCCCCTATTCTTTCTCTTTACCTGATTAAAATTTCACCCCACTTATATATCTAATTTCAAATCCCCTATTACAAGTCCATACAAACCTCTCTTCTCTTGTCTTCACTAGCCAAAAAGTTGTTTTTTCTCTATGTCCTTTTGTTACTATTTGCCTGAATAGTGATTATATCGATTTTTTGAACTTTTTTTGTGAGATGGTTTTAGCGTATTCTACTTGTTTTATTTTGCTTGCTTTGTTTTTTTATCTCTTTTTCCTTGCCTCCCTTGATACCAATCATTATCTGCAGTTTGTATTAATCTCCAGGTACTGGTTGCTGGCCTTTATTGGGATTAGTAACTGTTCTATTGGAGTTTTATCCTGACATCTATATTTTCTTCCCCTTTTCTCTCGTATCCGCTTTCTTTTCTCTCTGACTTTGTTTCTCTTTCTCTTTTCTTTTTCTTCTTCTCCTTTTTTTAAATTTTATTTTATTTTATTTTTATTTCATTTATTTATTTATTTATTTATTTATTTATTTATTTATTTATTTATTTTTCTCACTCTCCCAATTTGATTTTGGCACTTCTTTCTTTTCTTTTTCCCTCAATTTCCTCCTCCTCTTTCTCTACTTACCCCTAATTTGTCTTTCATTGGTGGTCACCTTATTGGTGATTATTAACATCGTGAATACATTTCTGTTCAGTGCCTTGTGTGTTGTACCGAGTCGAGTTGTAGTTTGTACCTTTGAATCAACGTAGGAGAGAGAACTACATAACCAGACACCCGGAGAAGAAAAACCATGGACAGAAGAAGAAACAGCCCGCATACGACAGATAGGCAGGTATCACGAAATAGAAGCACAAATAAGCCTGCCAGAGAAAAAGTTCAGAGAAATGATCATAAGATGGATGAAAAGAATGGAAGACAAATTCAACATTGTGTGTAAGAGCCAAGAGGAAATGAAGAAGACCCAAGAGGAAATGAAGAAGAAGCAAGAAGAAATGCAGAGGCAGCAAGAAGAAATGCAAAAGAAGCAGGAAGAAATGCAGAAGAAACTAAAAAAATGCAGAATAATAAAAAGAAAATGAAAAATGACATCACTGTTATAAAGAACTCAATAGAAAGCATCAAAAGTAAACTAGAAGTAGAAGAGGACCACATCAGTGAGATAGAAGATACGGTAGGAAAAAATGCCCAAGTACATAAGCTTCTAGAAAATAAAGTTAAAAAGCAAGAGGAGAGCCTAAGGGAACTTTGGGATAACATGAAACAAAACAACATCCATATAATAGGGGTTCCAGAAAGAGTGGAAACTGAACAAGGATTAGAGAATGTGTTTGAAGAAATAATGACAGAAAATTTCCCCAATATAGGAAAGAAAAACCCCACACAAACCCAAGGAACTCACAGAGTCCCAAGCAAAATTAAACCCAACAAACCGACACCAAGGCACATTATAATTAAATTGGCAAACACTGACGACAAAGTAAGAATCTTAAAAGCAGCCAGAGAGAAACAGAAAGTTACCTACAAAGGAACCTCCATCAGAGTAGCTACTGATTTCTCAACAAAAACACATTAGGCCAGAAGGGAATGGAATGAAATATACAAAGTCATGCAAGGAAGGGCCTGAATCCAAGAATACTGTACCGGGCAAGGCTTTCAATCAAAATTGAAGGTGAAATCAGAAGCTTCACAGACAAAACAGGACTAAGAGAATATATTACCACCAAACCAGCACTGAAAGAAATGTAAACGGGTCTGTTGTAATAAAGAGAAAGAGGAAGACAAGAAGGAACTCAGGGGTAAGGACTAAAAATGGCAACAGATAAGTACTTATCAATAATAATTTTAAATGTAAAAAGATTAAATGCACTAATCAAAAGACATAGGGTAACCGATTGGATAAGGAAACATGATCCATATATCAGCTGTCTTCAAGAAACCCACCTCAGGAAAAGAGATGCACACAGATTGAGGGTGAAGGGATGGAAGATGTTATTTCAGGGAAATGGAAATTAAAAAAAGCTGGGGTTGCAATACTTATATCTGAAAAATTAGATTTCAAAGTGAAGGACATAAGAAGAGATAAAGAAGGCCACTTCGTAATACTAAATGGAACAATCCAACAAGAAGAAATAACTCTGGTAAACATATATGCACCAAATATAGGAGCACCTAAATATGTAAAAAAACTCTTGGAGGATATTAACGAAGATATTGACAGCAATACAATCATAGTAGGAGACTTTAATACCACACCGTCACCATTGGACAAATCCTGTAAACAAAAAATCAGCAAAGAAACATCAATCCTAAATGACACACTAGACCAGATGGAATTAATTGACATCTTCAGAACATTTCACCCCAAAGCCACAGAATATACATTCTTCTCCAGTGCACATGGGTCATTTTCAAAGGTAGATCATATGTTGGGTCATAAGAAAAATCTCTTCAGGGAGAGGAGCCAAGATGGCGGCATAGGTAAAGACCTACACTGCTGCCTTGAACAACAATTTCAAAACTACAACTAAAAGACAGAACAGACATCATCCAGAACCACAGGAAAGCTGGCTGAGTGGAAGTTCTACAGCTAGAAGGAAAGAGAGGGGCTCACAGACACCCAGAGGAACTGCAAAAAGCTGAGGTACGGAGAAGCTCGCGCTGGGAGAGCGGGTGCCCGAGTACCTGACTCGCTTTCTCTGACGGGAGGGAAACGGAGACTCCCAATGGCATTGAACCCCTTCTCCTACGACGCTAGACCCCAGATCCAGCTGAAACTCATACGGGGGGAGTTTGGACTGTGAAAAGGGAGAAGTGCACGGAAATTTAGGGGAGTCGCAAAAGATAGGAGGGTCTGGTCCCGGTCACGCATGCGCACACACAGGCCGCCGGCGCCACATTGAGGACAGATTGCTGATTCTGCCACTGGCTTTTGCGACTGGGCGGGAGACAGACCCTCCCAACTCTGCCACTTCTGAGTCCACTGGGCCCCTGATTCGGGCGAAACCCTGGAGACCTAGACTCGTGTGGTCCTGGTACGCAGGGGAGCAGGGGAACTGGAAAGGCAGCAGTATAGAGGCACTGTGGGCGCGCACGCACAGGAACGCTCCAGCCATTACCCAGTCACGTGAGACTCGGGGGCCATGGAGGGCGGGGCCGACTGGAAGGCAAGGCGGTCCCTTAAGCCCTGAGACTCCACCCATCCCAAGCTCAACAGAGGCTTCTGTGGTCTTGCAAATAAAAAAGTTTCCCCGACAAAGTGAAAATGCCAAAACAAGGGAAGGCATCAAAAACAAAAGAAATGGAGGGAAAAAAACGACTGGATATAGAGTTCAAAACCATGCTTATAAGGTCTCTCAAGAATATGGAAGAAAAGGTGGATAAATTTAGTGAAAGCCGACTAGAGATACAAAAGAGCCAACTAGAGATACTAGAGATGATGCTTAAAATTAGCAAGCCCCAAGAGGAGATGAAAAAGGACCAACTAGAGACACTAACTGAAATAAAAAATATACAGAATCCTAACAGCAGACTAGAGAAAGGCAAGAATCAAGTCAAAAATTTGAAATATAAAGAAACAGAAAACACTCAACTGGAAAAGCAAGAAGAGAAAAGAATCCAAAAATGT
>PVJN01044408.1:0-17344 GCA_004026805.1 Lasiurus borealis | reverse complement strand
TTGGTCACCCCTCACTAACACCTCTGCCAGCCTGGTCACCCTCACCTGCCTCCCCCCCCCCCGCACCCCCACCAGCCTAGTCTCCCCTCAGAAGCACCCTGCCAACCTGGTTTCCACCAACTGCCGGCCTGTCACCACACATAGCCTGCTGTTCAGTCATTCGGTCGTCCCTCACTAACCTCCCTGCAGGCCTGGTTGCCCCATGCAGCCTGCTGTTCAGTTGTTTAGTCGTCCCTCACTAATCCCCCTGCTGGCCTGGTCACCCCACACAGCCTACTGTTCAGTGGTTACTGTGAGGACATCCTGACCAATTTACATATTACCCTTTTATTAGTATAGATGGTTCCCTGAAATTGGTTGAAATGTTCCTCGTGGGCAGAGAGCATTTAAATTGTACTGAATAGGAAAAAAGCTAGGTGAATGATTCCTAGGTTTTCTCATTCATTCCTTCTCCCTTGTCTTTGGGGAATATAACTAACTATAGGTCTGTCAGTGGAAAACATATGTGTACTGCCCAAATAAGATTAGAGATTTAAGCATTAAATTAAGTTTAATATGTTTCTTCCTGCAGTATGTTTTTCAAGCGTAGTTGACAGTGAAGCCTTCTTTCATGGAACACTCTTATCACCTCACTGGACACTAGTATTATTTGGAAAACAGTTTAGTGAATGCTGGTGTGGTGATAAGATGGTATTTGGCACCAGGCATTTTGGGGTCCAAATCTTGGCTCAGCTCTTTAGTGGCCATGTGGTTGTAATAAAATCAATGAACCTTTCCAGGCCTGTGAGATCTTATCTGTAAACCTGAGATCAAAATACCTGCCCTCAAGTATTCCTGTGAGGTTTAAAGATGACACAGAGAAAGTACCCTGTCCAGTGCTTAATCCATGGTACCTATACCATAAATCACAGCGTCTAGTATTGAGTAAGTGTGTTTTTATGAAAAGATGTTAAGGAAGCATTAATCTGAAATCACTGAGAAACCATTTTATTGAGTTTTGATTCTATTAGCTTTTACGTAATGTATGTTGATTGACTTTCTAGGTAGAATGAAATATTCCTGGATTTGCTAAGCCCCGTGAATGCTCAATAGTTATCTATGTGAAAATCTCTTGGGTCTAGAAAAAGAAAACAAGCAGCTTTTCCTAGTAGGGAATAATTCACTGTTAACTGAATATAGTCTCACATGAAGTAACAGTATTCTCAGTAAGGTTATATAGTAAATATTAGCTATAGTTGTGTCTGAGTGGGTAGATGTTGTGGTGGATTACAATTTTCTTCTTTTCTTTTTTTCATCATAAATATTCATTATTTTTTGTAATGAGGATAACATTTTTAACAAATTTTAAAATAATAAAACCCTGAGATTTTTTTAGGCCCCTGTTCTGGAAATATTTATGCTCCTAGTGGGAGGAGATTGTGTCTATTTAGATAGTGCAATACAATTCTCGCAAGACCTAAAAATAATCATAGCCTTTAGAGCTGAACAAGATCTTAAGGATCATCTTTTCCTGGGCTTCCCAGTGAAAATATAAAGAAATAGGATCCTGGGAGTGCAGGGCACTGGCAAGCAGTTAACCACAGAACCAGGACACCTGTGTTTCTCATCATGTTTATGTGTAACAAACAACAAAGATCCCAGGTGACTGGGAGAAAGGTTGATTAAACATAATGATGATTCCTGTGCTGTCAGTTCTATTAATCATATTCTAATTTCATCCAAATTATCCCAAGTCCCAACGCCCTTATTTCTTTGCCTCCTACAACAGGCCCTCAGTGGCAAAAATTTAAAATAGTCACAAACTGTCTTGCAATCTTCCCCTCTTCCTTTTGGCATTTTCTCCCAAACTCTGAATCTTCACTCTTCTCCTCTACCCACAATGTCTTGTGGTATTTCTGGCTGCCTAAAATCTCTACCCTGGCCTTCAATAAAAACTTCCCCACTTCAAAATGCTCATTATTCCAATGATTTATCCTTCTTTTTTCTAGTACTGGCCTGCTCCAACTTAAATTTCAGAATTTACCTTTAATCTGTGGTCTTCTCCCTGAAGCCGGTATCCAACTCCCAAGATAGCGGCTGGTGCTTTCTCCATACAATTATCATTTATTAAACTACCATGTGTTTCTTTTCCCAACAGGCATATGGGTCAGGTAAGTCATACTCATTTTTGTAACAAATTAACCCCAGAAGCTAAATAAATGAGTGAATTGGTGTCCTTAAGGTAGCTCATCTCTGCTGGCTTTTTTAAAATATATTTTTAAAATATATTTTATTGATTTTTTTTACAGAGAGGAAGGGAGAGGGATAGAGAGCTAGAAACATTGATGAGAGAGAAAGACCGATCAGCTGCTTCCTGCACACCTCCCACTGGGGCTGTGCCCGCAACCAAGGTACATGCCCGTGACCGGAATCGAACCTGGGACCCCTCAGTCCGCAGGCTGAAGCTCTATCCACTGAGCCAAACCAGTTAGGGCTCTATTGGCTTTTTAGAAAAAAACTTACATGATAAAAGAACTCACATTGAGGTACAAATGATGCATATGCCCTCAGCTCTCCCCTCACAGGAACGTTTCAGTGTTTGCTAAGACACATAAAATAATGCCATACCGCACTCTGGAAGATGTCAGGTCATCCTGGTCCACAGACCGGTCTGTACTTGAAGTGTGTGGTGGCTGGAAGTATCTGGCACAGGAACTAGTGGGGCAAATCCCTGGGAATCCCTGGGAAGGCACCAGCAAGTTGGAGGAGGGGGAGGGGGATGAGAAAACATGATTGCAACAACTGTTATTGCAGGTCTTAAAGCAAGAACTCATTCCCCTTAAAGATCTGGTACCAAACAGCTCCCTGACTGTATCGATTAAGTTAAATACAGCCTCTTCTAGGGTTGACATCAGAATACATTTCATTCTCCAATTTCACATTTTAGTAGCACGAACTGACAACCCAGATCCCAAATTGTCCCCATTAGCAGTGAGAGAAACAGATGGAAGGGGAATCGGCAGAGGGAAGATATTTGTCACCCATCCTCACCAGAAAATGACAGAAATTAATTGCTTCTTCATCTGTGTTTGCACAGCAGGTTATTTGCACCTCGGTAGTGCTGATCATGTTTGCCTTTCTTTCTTTTTTCTTTTTTTTCTCCACCTGTCATTCTTCCTGTGCCCACACTCACTATTAGTGGTAACTCATGCTTTTGGAGTTACAGGGCCCTTTGCTCTATCTCTGTACCCTGCAATGCCCAGCACAGAGTATCTATATATATTAAAAACCCAGCAACCGGAACAGCAGAACGACAGAATGACTGGTGACTATGACACACATTGCAGCAGCCAATCAGGCTGATCCGGGCCTTGATCACCCCTTCTCCTCCTCCTCGCCTGCCCTCCACCTGCTGCTTATCCCACCCATGATCGGCCCCCAACATCCCAATCAGGGGCAGGGCTGGCCTGCCAACCACCTGCAGCCCTTTCTCCCTGCAACTGGCCTGATGGGCCCCCATCAGTGGGCCAGCCGAACCCCACCCATGCACGAATTCATGCACCAGGCCTCTAGTTAAGTATAAGAAGAAAGGGAGAGAAAAGGAGGGAGAGCTGCAGAGAGGAATTGCCCTAATAAGAAGGTATTGCTTAGGATGACGTGGGCATAGGAGGGTGGGGGATGGGAGGTAACTGGGTGGGTTGGGGTGGGAGGAACTGAGGTTGAGGGTTAAGAGGAATTAAAAGAAGCTGGAGGCAAAACTAGGCAAAACCTAGTTTCAAATTCACTTGCATTCTCTGTGATTATTGCTGAGCGTTTTGCCGAGTCTGGCTTTTCAATGTGTATTGAAGCAGTTAGGATCAACTTTTCCATGTATTCCACTGCTAAATAATTAATCTGCCCTTGGGCTCTTTAGTAAACTGATCAGCTGTTGTTTTACTACTGGACAAAATATCCCCGTGATGAGTCTTGTCACTTAACCAACCCAGGTGTCATTTTTCTTCATTGAGAAATCATACCTTTGGATCTGACTCTCATGATTTCTTTTTAATATATTTCATTGATTTTTTACAGAGAGGGAGAGAGATAGAGAGTTAGAAACATCGATAAGAGAGAAACATCGATCAGCTGCCTCCTGCACACCCCCTACTAGGGACGTGCCTGCAACCAGCAACCAAGGTACATGCCCTTAACCGGAATCAAACCTGGGACCTTTCAGTTCACAGGTGGACGCTCTTTCCACTGAGCCAAACCGGTTTCGGCACATAATTTCTTTTTAATGCAAGAAGAGGTTGCAGTGATTTAAAGGCATTTCTGATGTCTTACTCAGTCTCCTCAAACATGTCATTTTGCAAGGATTGATAGATGCCGTACTAAGATTTATTTTTCTTGACAGTTTTGTGAAGAACCTGGAGGACCTGGTGGGTCATCTTAATCTCTTTCTCTCACCACAGTCCAAGGGTAGCTGGCAGCATGTCACAGAGGAGAGAGGAATCTCAAATTTCTGTGATTTAGAGTGAAGAATCTTAGGTTCCATTTTCACCAGTAGAATGCAGGAACCACCCCCATTCCCTATTTCACCCTGACCAGTGGTCAATTAGCACATACTTGAGCGTGCCCTTGGGTAAGGCACCCTCACATTTTGTGACTTGGCATTTTTTACATAAAAAAGGATTTAAGAGACAGGAAGGTTGAACCTCTTCAGCTATTTTTATGAATCTGCAAAAATGTAGGTACCTGTACTCCTAGGGTGGTTTTGTGCATTTTACTTATTTGTTGGTAGGATTAAATCAAGGTTGAGAAAATGAAAGCCAATACATCTATATATAGAAAACGCTAATATGCAAAGTATCCCCTCAGGATTTCGACCAGGAGACCAGGAGTTCAATTGCTCGCTACGATGTGTGCTGACCACCAGGGGACAGTGTGGAATGAAGGAAGGCCCTGGCCAGCAGCCAGCAGCCAGTAGCCAGCAGCCAGGGAAGGGAGGCCAGCAGCCAGGGAAGGGAGGCCAGCTCTGATCGCTGGCCAGGTCTAGGGATCCTACCTGTGCATGAATTTCATGCACCGGGCCTCTAGTTAAAATATAAACAAGTAAAGGAAGCAAGATGAAAGGAAAACCAGGGTAGAACAGTAACATAAAACGACCAGGAATTTATCATATTAAGTGCAGACCAGTAAGTCATGCACAATTACTAAATGTGACTACAAACTTAGCTCTGACTTTCCCAGCAATCAAAATAAAAACGGAAACCCTGATAGTAATGCATTATTTTCATGGAATGCAAATTCAGATGGTTTTAAAGAAAAAAAATCTATTAATTATACATTCTTTTCTTATACTGAGTCAAAATTTTACCTTGGTGACATTACTCTGTTGAACCTAGCCTTAGTTTTTTAAAAGTGAAATACAATGAAAGTTTCTCTTTTATGACATTTTTCAGATATTACAGTATTGATTGTAATGATGGCTGCTGTTCTTTCCAGGCCATCTATCTGTCTTACTTATCGTCCTTCTCCCTCTGCCAGAATATCAATAAGGGCAGAGATTTTAGGCTACTTTATGCCCTCCTGGGTAAGCAATATCTAGAACATACCCAGTACTCTGAGGCAAAGGGTGAAGCAAATAAAATCAGGTTGTGTGAGAAAGGCTGGCAGGAGTGGTATCTTAGTCAAACCACCCTGAATTAAGACTATAAAGAGCTGAGACCGGTTTGGCTCAGTGGATAGAGCGTTGGCTTGCAGACTGAAAGGTCCCAGGTTTGATTCCAGTTGGGGGCATGTACCTTGCTTGCAGGCACATCTCCACTGTGGGGTGCGCAGGAGGCGGCTGATTGATGTCTCTCTCTCATCTATGTTTCTGACTTTCTGTCTCTCTCCCTTCCTCTCTGTAAAAAAATCAATAAAATATATTTTTTAAAAAAAGACTATAAAGAGCTAGTACTCGGATCCTGGACCATCCACCTGATCATGATTTGTTTACTGAAGTATTTTACTGACAACATTCCGAATCAGCTTTCCCTTCTTGAAGCTATCTAGTAAGGGGGGCAGGGATCTCACACACAGATCTAGGATGACTTAAAGGGCCCCAAACTATCAAATCTCCCTTGAACCCAGATGCCTTGAATTTTGACTCACAGCTCTCATGGCTGCAATAGGAACTGAATCCTGAGTGGGACACAACGCATTGTGGATACGAACCTTCAATATCTCTGGCTGTAAATAAGGGATGTTGGGATCTGTTTGTTATGCACAAAAGAAAATACTTTCGTCAACAGGAAGAACAAACATACACAAACAAACCTAATAAGTCTGCATTTTTTTAACAATACTGTAGCTAAAACCAAAATATTTAGAAATGGAGTGAAGGGGAAAAAAATGGACTTCAATATCTTGCATCAGAAAGATACTTTTGAATTTCAAATGGCCACAGGAGCGAAGATTTCTTACTCTGTTCTAGTATTCGTAGACCCTCTTCCAGGGGTTGTTCTGCTATTAGCTCAGAATTCTGCACCTTTTCCTGCCAGATTAAAAAGCCACTTGAGCTTGAGAAGTCTTTTCATTCATTTGTTCATTCATTTCTTCATTCCTCAAGTATCATTCAGTGAAAAACTATCCCACGGAAACAGCTCTGTGGGTGAAGATACAATGATTAGCAATATACAGTCCTTGACTTCCAGGACATGAAAGTGAGCCTATGCACCAACCAATGACACCAACGTTTGATTTCTGAGCAGTCAGCTATCCCCAGAATTATTGGCCAACTGATTCGTACATAAAAGATTTAAGCAGGTGGATGGGAGGAAATACAGTCTTAGCCCCTCCAATAGCTTATGATGTACAGGAGACGGCATGATGCCACTTATCACAAGGAGTAAACCAATTGCAAACGAGGACCACCTGTAAGATGACTACAGACAAAGGCCTTCTGGTTCATGTGTTCCTCTGACTGAAAAGGACGTCAGACTGTTGATTGCTAGCATTTATAACAAAGGAACGGTAACAGAATGTGAAGAACGGTACCCATGGCAAACACAAATATTGCAAAAAGAGTTTTAAAATGTTTATACTTTTTCTGCCACAAAGTACAATTATGTGGAAATTAAATATACTGCTGCCATTCGTGTTTTGAAACAGCATATAACACTGCAAACTCTGAAGTCAGAGCACCTAGGTTTGCACTGTAGTTCCATCACCTACGTAAGAAATTTGTTTATTCTACTTGAGCATGAGTTTTCTCATTTTTTAGTTGAGCGTATAAAATGGGTAGAATTGCTCAAACGGATGCCTACAGAGTTAAAGGGCCAGAAACCCCAGATACCAGTGGGACTGAGGCTCTTGAGACATCTTCAGAAAACGAATTCTCTAAGACTCGCACAGGGGGATGGGATGTGGAAGAAGGCTTTATTTGCGTCAAGTTACATTTATTGGGTTCTAAGTCCCCTGCCCCTTCAGCCAGCCCCGGAAGAGGGGCAGCTGGAAGTTCCGCAAAGCCAGAAACAGGGCCAATGTTCAGAGTTTCCGTTTCGTGTTGCAGAGGGGTGTGGTTCAGCATTCAGGCCAGATTCAAGTCCATTAGTCCTTGTTTGGAGCCCAACAAGGCCCTGTGCCCCAAGAGGGCTGGCAGGTGAGAGAGCGAGCCCAGAGAGAGGAAGGGAAAACTTCCTTTGTTTGGAAGTTTATATATTTAAATTTTGCAGGCTTGCCATGGCCATGCCCATTTTGGCCAAAGACCTGTTTCCAGGTGTGACTGACAGGCAATTAGCCTGCCACGTTACTCAGACTTTACTGGGTATGAGCTTAAACTGTCTTTGTCCAGTCCAGTGGTTCTCAACCTTCCTAAGGCCGCAACCCTTGCATACAGTTCCTCATGTGGTGGTGACCCTCAATCATGAAATGTTGCTACTGTGATGCATCGTGATGTAAATATCTGCATTTTCCGATGGCCTTAGGCGACCCCTGTGAAAGGGTCATTCGACCCCCAAAGGGGTTGCGACCCATAGGTTGAGAACCGCTGGTCCAGTCCATTCCCCCATCAATCAGGGGGGGACAGACCCAGGGTATTAAAAGTAGCTTTTTGGCACAGCTGTATTAATGGCAGGTCTATCGTGTTTAGTCTCCCCTTTCACTCCTTTCCTGTTATATAATAACCAGGTTATTATAAGGGTATAAAAATGAAATAACCCATGTGTATTAGCTTCCTGTTGCTGTTGTAAAAATATATATATATATTACAAGCAGTGGCTTAGAGGTACACACTTTTGCCAAACTGGTTTGACTCAGTAGATAGAGGGTCAGCCTGCGGACTGAAAGGTCCCAGGTTCGATTCCGGTCAAGGGCACGTACCTCGATTGTAAGGCGCTTCCCTAGTAGGGGGTGTGCAGGAGGCAGCTGATCAATGTTTCTAACTCTCTATCTCTCTCCCTTCCTCTCTGTAAAAAATCAATAAGATATATTTAAAAAAAAAAGCTATACACATTTATTATCTTATGATTCCGGAGGTCAGAAGTCTGAAATCAATCATTTTCAAAGCTGGCAGTATAGCATTTTTCTCTGAACTGTGTTCTCTGCTTCCATCCCTTCATCTTTTGTCCATTCTCTATTGCCTGCCTCTTTATTCTAAACAAATGTACTTTTTAATTATAGTTAACATACACTATTATATTAGTTTCAGGACAACATTTATATACCTTATGGAGTGGTCACCATAAGTCTTGTAACCATCTTTAATCATACATAGATCATAGATATTATGATATTATTGACTGTATCCCCTATGCTGTATGTTACATCCTCATGACTTATTTTATAATTTTACTAGTGGCCCAGTGCACAAAATTCATGTACTGAAGGTCAGACTGGGGGCAAGGAGGGCTTTCTCTCAGCCCAGCCTGAACCCTCTTCAATTGGATATCTCTCTCACAATCTGGGACTGCTAGCTCCTAACTGCTCACCTGCCTGCCTGATTGCCCCTAACTGCTCTCCCCTGCTGGCCTGGTTGCCCCTAACTGACTGTGCCTGCCAGCCTGATAACTCCTAACTGCCCTCCCCTGCCTGCCTGATCACCCTAATTACCCTCCCTACCAGCCTGGTTGCCCCTAATTGCCCTCCCCTGCCTGCCTGATCACCCTAATTACCCTCCCTACCAGCCTGGTTGCCCCTAATTGCCCTTCCCTGCTGGCCTGATCTTGCCCCCAAAGGCCCTCCCCTAATGGCCTGATCTCCCCCTCTCCAACTACCCTCTCCTGCAGGCCTGATCTCACTCCCAACTGCCCTCCTCTGCTGGCTAATTTGGTTCTGATTGGTCAGTTTCAATGTCAGTCAGCATCAAAAGCTCTGCCAGTCAGTTCAGTGTCTATGTGCCTATCAATGGGGCCTGATCACAAAGGTGAGGCTGATCAGCAGCTCCGGTGGAAGCCTGGAGAGAAATGGAAGCAAGGCTGCTGACCAGACTGGGAGAGAAATAGAGGGGCAAGTGCTGATCAAAAGCTGCCACAGAGTCAATGGATCAGGCCCTGCTTCTCTTTGGCCCTGATTCACAGCCCCCTCAGCAGTCTAGCTTTGGTTCTTATGACCCAGGGTTTTTATATATCAGGATGCTTGTCCTTCCTAATCGCATTCCCTTCTCCACTCATTCCCATCACCACCCTTCCTTCTGGTGACCATCAGTTTTTCTCTGAATGAGTTTTTTGTTTGTTTGTTTCATTTTGTTTGTTTATTTTGCTTTTTAGATTCCACATATAACCAAAATATTACGTATTTGTCATTGTCTGACTTACGTTCAGTCACATAATACCCTCTAAATCCATGTTGCTGTAAATGGCAAGATTTTATTTTTTTATGGTTGAGTAATATTCCAATGTATACAGAAAGTAGCAAAAAATAAGTTTACAGTCATTCATATGGAAAATAATACAATAATTAATACATAATACCAGAATAAACTCTATTTCATGTCATTACAATTGTAAACCTACATTGTCCCACCCTGTATATATACACTACATTTATTTTTTTTACATTTTTGTTATTGATTTCAGAGAGGAACAGAGAGGAAGATAGGAACATCAATGATGAGAGGGAATCATTGATCGGCTGCTTCCTGCATGCCTCCCACTGGGGATTGAGCCTACAACCCAGGCTTGTGCCCTTGGCTTACATAGAACCTGGAACCCTTCAGTCCGCAGATAAATGCTCCATTCACTGAGCCAAACCGGCTAGGCCAGTACCGCATTTTCTTTATCCATTCATCAACTGATGGACACCTGGGTTACTTGCTTATCTTGGCTATTGGTCAACCGCCTGGCCAGCCTACCTCTGCGGGCCTCCCACACCTACTTCTTTCTGGGCTTCTATTTCCACCCATAATGTGGCTCTCCAGGCCGTGGGCTGCTTCTTCACCCCGTTGGCTGAGAGGACGAGGGAGCTGAGCATCTCTTAAAGTTGCAAAACCAGCAAAGAGGCAGGACGTGCTAAAGCCTCCCCAAGGTGAGTGGGCAAAACTCAGGGCGCCATGGAAGCCGCCCTGTTTTTGGAGGAGAGGGACCCGAACCAGGCCCTTGTGGAGCTGCAGGCCCTGGGTTCTGCCCCCTCAGCTCTGGGGCTTCCTGCAGAACCACTTCCGGGGAGAGGAGGTGAAACTCATCAAGAAGATGGGCGACTCCTGACTCACCTCCGAAGGCTGCCGGCCCCCAGGCTGGGCTGAGTGAGTATCTATCTCTTCAAAGGCTCACCCTCAGGCATGACTAGGAGCCACTGGAGCCCAGAGGCCTTTGAGGGGCCCCTCGCATCCTCCTTGTGTCTTTACCCGGGTCTCTTCCAGAAATACTAGCCATTCCTTTAACCACCCTGAAGCCCTCTCCCATGCATGCATTGGACCAAATGGAAACAATTAAGAATTATGCAGAAAAAACAAAAAAAATCTAGCTCAAAACTGGTTAACAAACCGTTTCCTCCAATGCCACTTCACCATGACCTAATCGTTCTGCTTTCACATTTAAAATATCACATACACTCACTCGGTTTTGTTAGCTCTTGTGTGTGTGTGTGTGTGTGTGTGTGTGTGTGTGTGTGTGTGTTTTGTTTTGTTTTTTTGTCTGTTAAATGTAAACTAATCCTCATGTCCCCCATAGGATAACTAGCACCGTGTTGCACACTTAATAAATGCTTGCAAATGACAAAATTAAATTATTTGCTTTGGTTAAAGAGGACTCGGGGACTGAAATGAGCCACTCTGTTTTTGGGTAGGCTTTAATGGTTCATTTTCTTGTCAGACATCCCCTGGTTACGAATGCCGTGGCAGCGCCAACAGCGTAAAGGGAGGGTTTTATTGGAGAACATTTGAAGGATTAGAAAAATCTCCAGAGCTGGGGAAGCGCCACATTTTGAATCCAACATTCTGTTTCACGCTAACCCGAGACCAGAATAAGCAGAAAAGAATGATGGCAAGATCCACAGGGTTCCCCGTGTAAAGCCAGCCCCCACTCCCCTCCAGGAGTGAGCGGGAAGAAGGAAGGAGCGTGATCATTAGATAATTCCTGATTCCGCATTTCTCAGTCCGCTGTTAGTTCTCCTCAGGCTGCAACTTTGCAGGTGAGCTCTTAGCCCTGCAAAATGGACTATTGAAAACTCGATGTATTTAATTAGTCTTAACAGTTATTCCCTTTCTTGTATTTTTTTCTTTTACTAAAATAATGAACAAACAAATGGATAATTTGTCCATTCGGACCAAAATAATTCAAACAGGATTCAAGGGGATGCAGTGTACCTGGTGCTCTTACGCCCTTTTTTTTTTTTCTATAAGGAACCAGGGACAAGGGTGGGGGGCAACTTTCCTTTTGGCTTGGAAATTACTCACTAGTATAAAGGATGACTAAGGTGCCACAGAGTGTCCCAGAGAAGTTAATTTATCAGACACTTACAAGGGTACCATGATGGCCAAACATTTATTTTTCCATTAGAGTTCAGTCTTTGATTAACATCATTAGAGTAGGCTTTTTATTTTGATTTTATTTTTTAAATATATATTTTTTATTGTTGATAGTATTATAGATATCTCTTCTTTTTATTGATTTCAGAGAGGACGGGAGAGGGGAAAGAGGTAGAAACATCAACGATGAGAAAGAATCATTGATCAGCTGCCTCCTGCGTACCCCACAGTGGGGATCGAGCCCACAACCAGGGCATATGCCCCGACCAGGAATTGAACCGTGACCTCCTGATTCATAGGTCGACACTCAACCACTGAGCCACACTGGCCGGGCTAGAGTAGGCTTATTGAAAATCAGGAGAGACTCTAAAGTCAGAATATTCCAGCTCTGGAAGTGGCTGTCACTGTCCCGTGCTGCCACCTCAATCCAATTTACACTTTTGTGATTGGCTTCCTGTTTGACCCAGGCTTGTTAATTATATCCAGCTGTAGGCAAATTGCTCTTCCAAATTGGCAACACTGTGCTTTCAAGCTGCTCGAGTATATATTTCTTTCTTACGTGGATAAAACCTTTGGAGCATACACTTTCTGGACTAGTGTTTCTGAACTAATCCCCGGTTATGGATATTTTAAAGGGTTCCGAGGATTTACAAAATAACTCTGATTTTAAGTACAATGCAATTCTTTCCATTTGATCCAAAATTACCTAGGAACTTAGAGGGAGGATAATTTTTTCCGAATCTTAGGCACAGTGCCATCACGATCCCACTTGCTGCTAGATGTGCTGGTGTGGAGATCTAAGGAGTAACTGCCAGGTCCACTCCAGAGCAGAACCTCCATTGGAAGGTTCGAATACTCCAGAACGACAGCCTTCAAAGGCGTCAGAAGTTCTTTGTTGTTTTTGTTTTCATTTCTGTAAGTACCTGTTCTGCTCAAGGGCTATCTTGTCAGAAATTCTCATCGCCTCACTTCCTAGAGGACTTCCTGAAAGCATGTATAACCACGCGAGACAATTATTATAAGAAGTGCTTTTATTTTTCTTCTTCTTTCCTCCTTTCAATGAGAAAATAAAAGCTCGCTTCCACCTACCCACCCGAGAGGTTTTGTCTGATAGGTTGACATTGAGGATTTTGACACTGAAATGAAATATTTTCAGAGATGAGAATCAGGTACACAGGTGCTGAGGGATTGGGGGGGAAATGAGATTCAGAATCAGAATATTCAGGTCAGAGTGACATCTCTGCTATCGATCAGTGTTATAACCTTGGCCACGTATTTTAACCTCACTAAGCTTTTGTTTTTCCCATCATTTAAGTGAAATTAATAATACCACCTGCCAAATGCATATCTAAATTCATGATTAGAGTTAATATGGGATAAATCTGCAATCAGAATACAAGTCCCCTTTAAAAAGTATACTACAGCCCTGGTCCAGTGGTGGGCAAATTGTGGCTCGCGAGCCACATGCTGCTCGCAAGCCACAGTTTGCCACTCTGTTGACTAATGAGTTTGCCTATCACTGACCTAGACTCTCAACTCCAATAATTCCAGGCTGTTGTTGTTCCTTGTGATTAGGCCCCTATCCCAGTGGTCGGCAAACTCATTAGTCAACTGAGTGGCAAACCTCTCTGATTGCCGACCACCGCCCTAGACGGTTTGGCTCAGTGGATAAAGTACCAGCCTGAAGACTGAAGATTCCTGGGTTTGAGTGAGGTCAAGGGCACATGCCCAGGTTGCAGGTTCAATCCCAACTAGGTGGCATGCAGAAGGCAGCCGATCAATGATAATTTTTCATCATTGATGATTCTGTCCCTCTCTCCTTCTCCCTTCCACTCTAAAATTAATAAAAATATATTTTAAAAAGATGTACTAGCCAAAACAGGTTTGGCTCAGTGGATAGAGTGTAGGCCTGTGGACTGAAAGGTCCCAAGTTTGATTCTGGTCAAGCGCATGTACCTTGGTTGTGGGCACATCCACAGTAGGGGCATGCGGGAAGCAGCTGATGATGTCTCTCTCTTAGATGTTTCTAACTCTCTATCCCTCTCTCTTCCTCTCTGTAAAAAATCAATAAAATATATTAAAAAAAGATATACTGTATCCATATACCCAAAACAGTAGGACACTAATTCTACATCTATTAATTACTATATCAATATTATGGCTATGAGGGTTGCTTTTCAGTCTTAGTTCTGATCATGGTACATGTTGACTATGACTTCTATTTTTTCTAGTAAAATATGTGTAACAAAATTACCATTTTAATGATACAGTTCAGTGCTATAAATACATTCTCATTGATGTGCAACCATCACTACTATCCATCTCCAGACCTTCTCATCTTCCCGAACTGAAATTCTGTACTGTTTTCTGATTTTTAAAATTTGCCTTTTTTGTTAAATTTATTGGTGTGACACTGGTTAAAAAAAAAAAAAGATCTTTTTTACCCAGCATTTTCTCATTTTCCCACATTGCAACTTACGTTTTTTTTTTAATAACCTTCATTTCTAATAGCTGTGAGATATTCCATCCAGATAATGCTCATGAATCTGCCTATTGTTGGACATTTATATCATTTCTCTTTTTCTCTTTTGTAAATGATAAATGTTGTATACATAGCACTTCCCCCATTGTGGATTATTTACCTAGAATAGCTAGTAAATTAAGGAATATGAAAATCTTAGTGATTTTTAAGTGTATGTTGATTATTTTTTTCTGTTATACCCAATTTCTATTGATTGATTGATGCATTTATTCTTTCAAATAAACAAAGACCTAGTGTGTTCCTAATATTTACCAAGTAATATGTGAAAAACACATTTAGTCTCTGCTCCAATGATTTTAATCCACTCAGGCCAGCATTAGTGACAACCAAGGACAACAGGCTTGTTTTACTTAAAAGTTTTATTGCATTTCTTTGATTTTCAGTCAGAAGATATCCTTGCTAGTGTGCTGATTCCTTTTGAAAAGTTCCTTTCCCTCTCTGTCCCTCTTCCCGCCCCCCTTACTTCTCACCCATATAAATGCTGTTGGGCAAATTACTCAATCTGTAACTTTGCTTCCGCATTGTCAAATGGGAGTAATAGCAGTAAGAATGTCATAGGATTGTTGTCTGAACTCAAGAAGACATTATATCTTCATGTTTCAATGATACATTATGCATCTTAAGTCAGTGCTTAGCACACTGTAAGCACTCTTAAACTTTCCCTGTTACTGTTTTTTACTTCTAGGATAGAGAAAGTGACTTTTTGTTTGTTTTTCCTGAAGTATATTGTTGATACATTTTACGAAGTTCTGTTAAGTCCTTCAAAAGAAAAATATATATCCTTCAGTTTTTTGTTATCTAGGATTTAGGAATATTCCTTAATCAAAGAAATAAGAACAGTGATGTACTGACAGTTATAGGCTAATTAATTTTTTAAAAGTCTACCGTGTGTCCTAAGGAAAAATGAACTTAACTATGCTGAATCAAATTGACAAGTGTCTGGCCAGTTTGCTAATGAGTCAGCTATAAGACTCCAAATTCTGTTTAATCAAGCCTCTATTCTTACCAATTAAAAAAATGTATTTTCCTTCATGATTATATTTATCTATACATACATACATATACTAGTATATGTATATACATTCCAGTCCCCCCGCCTCTCTCTCATATATATATATATATATATATATATATATATATATATATATATATATATATTTCAGCTTTATATGTAAACTGGAATATATGTATTGTATGTATTCCAGTTTTGTCATAATCCTGGTCATTAATAGAATATATTTAATTTGAATAAGGAATATACAACTTGGTAAATTATACTATATTAAATTGAATATAGCCTTTTACAAAGGCTAAAGATAAAATGTCTGTGTAACTGACAGATGTCAATTAATAAATTGTTTTTTTAGGAATTGTATATAAGGCATCCATATTCTGAATAAAAACTGTGTATTCAATTGCGATCTCAACAATTTATTTGATATTTTACAAAAATGAGTAAGTGTGCCCTATAGAGTTTTTTTCTTCTTTTTTTCCAGAAGCAAGTAAAAGTGTGGCATATGGTGAGGCACTTGGAGCTGCTGGAGAAATAGCCAACTGCAAAAAAATACTTTACTGCCATAATTGGCAAACGGCATTATTCCTCGCTGTTCCCAGTGTCGGTGTAAAGTCCTTTTTGTTAAATATGTCTTAAATAGCTATTGGATATTACAAGATAAACAAACCCCCTTCTCCCTCCAGCAGACCCCTGTGAGAGGAAGGGCTGGCCAGTCCTGCCCTCCGCGGCTCTCAGGCTCTCCCAGGCTGGGAAGAAGTGGAAAGAGGCCGCCGAAAGGTTCTAGGACGACCGCGAAGCCCGCGAAGCAGAGCGCGCAAGTCCACATATTCTGCAGATGACAAATAAAACCGGGAAGGGGACGTGCCAGCTGCTCCCCCTGGAAAGTTACCGCGCGTTTATTTCGGCTCAAGTTATTTTATTTTTATAGGACGGCGGAACAGTACGTGTTCTACGTTGGGGGGGGGAAGGTGTCTGGTTCCTGATGCGCGAATAAGCAAGCAGCAGTGAGGTCTCGGCGCAGGTGGATGTGTGCCTTGGGGCGCTGCACACCGCCCCCTCCTCCCTTCCGAGGCGCAGCGGCGCCGCGGGGACCTCCACCTGGAGGGACCTGGGGAACCCGACCCGGCGCGCCTGGGCTGGGGCGGCGGCGATTGGTCTGCGCGCGTCCTCCGTGCTCTGGCCGCTCCGCTTCAGCCAACGCGCGCCTCTCCAACTCCGCTTTCTGGACGCGGACGGCGGACCCGGCCGGCTCCCCGGGACCCCCCGCGCTGCCCCTCCGAGCGGCGGCGGGCAGCGGGGCCGGGCGGCGAACAAAGGCGGCGCGGGGCGCGGGGCGCAGAGCGCGGGGCGCGCGGCCCGGCTAGCGCGCGTCTCTCCGGCAGGAGGCGGCGGCGCCGCGCCCGAGCCCGCATTCCTCCAAAGCGCCCGGAGCCCGCGGGGCTACGTCACCCCCCGGCTCCGCCCCCGTCCCTCCCCGAGCAAAGTAACTCCGGGGCTAACCGGAGCAGCCGCCTCCGAGCCATGGAGAGCTGCCGCCGCGGCCGGCCGGCGACGCGAGCCACCTCGGCGCCCCAGAGGTAGTTGGGCGGCCCCGGGAGGAGGGAAAAGTGCCGGCGGGCGGCTGGGGGGACACCCCTCCCGCGCGCACCCCTCCCCGCCAGGCCCGGCCGCGGCCCCCCCCCCCCCCCCCTCGTCGTGGATTTCGCCGCGATCCTCCGGGCGGCTCTTTGCAAAGCTGCTTGAAACTTCTCCCCAAAGTCGACATGGATCCAGCCGCGGCGGCGCTGCCGGCTTTGGTGGCGTTCCTGCTCCTCTCGCCGGGGCCTCGGCTCGGCTCGGCCCGCGGCCAGTTCTCCGCAGGTGAGTGGCCCCCGAGGACTTG
>PVJN01044407.1:0-17443 GCA_004026805.1 Lasiurus borealis | reverse complement strand
TTTTTTTTTACATATCTTCTCCTTTTTTTGTGGGTTGTGTTTTCACTGTCTTTCAAGGCACCCTTTTTTTAATTTTGATGTGATTCAGTTTATCCGTTTTTTATTTTTGTTGCATATGCTTTTGGTATCATAGGTATTTTTGTTTATTTGTGAAGACATACTTCTGCAGTTGGATTCTTATCAACAAAACCTAGACATACTTTCTTGTTAAACAGCTGAGATGTATTCCGTTGTATGAATCTCTCTATTTTTTTTTAATATATTTTATTGATTTTTTTACAGAGAGAAAGGGAGAGGGATAGAGAGTTAGAAATAGCGAAGAGGGAGAAACATCAATCAGCTGCCTCCTGCACGCCCCACAGTGGAAATGTGCCCGCAAGCAAGGTACATGCCCTTGACCAGAATCAAACCTGGGACCCTTCAGTCCGCACGCCAACGCTCTATCCACTGAGCCACACCGGTCTCGGCGTGTTGTATGAATCTCTTAATATAAGTATTCACCCACCCCCGTTGATGGATATTTTAGGGTGTTTCCCATTTTTTGCTGTTAAGTTTTGTAATCACATCTCTATACCTGTTTTTCTCTCAAATTTTCTGTGAGATTAATTTTTAGAAGTAGAATTGCTAGATCAAAGGATATACACATTTAAAAATTCTATAGATATTCTAAATTGCCTTCCAGAGTACAAATTGGAAAATTATTTTTCTCATACAAGCCAACCATTGGGCAGCAGTTTTTTTGTCGTCTTGGTTTTTTGTTTATTTGTTTGTTTTTTGTTAGTACTTACCCAAGGATATTTTTCCATTCATTTTTAGAGAGAGTGGAAGGGATGGGGAGAGAGAGAAACATTGATGTGAGAAAGACATGGATTGGTTACCTCTTGCGCACCAGGGATTGAGTCTGCAGGCTGATGCTCTACCACTGAGCCAAACAGGGTAGGGTTAGGCAGCAGTTATAATTTCATATTGTGAGGCAACTATGAAATAACTGCCAGTATCATAAGGACTCCAGAGTAGGAAAAGGGGGGGAGGGGTCGGAGAATGAGGTTTTTTTTTATTACTTCAACTTCTGAATTAACTCTGAAACTTCCCTACCACTGACCTTGTTACGTGAGAAAAATTTCCTGGTTGAGTTTTTTTTGTTATAACTAAAGCATTTAACAGAAAATGTCAGAACAGGGGTACCTGCCTTTAATACCACTTAAGCTTGGAAGGGGATTAGTTCAGTGAAGAACTTGTTAAATGCCAAGATTGAAAAATTTGGCAATTGAAGTGAAAATCTATAGGCTATATAGGGGCATACAAATGAAGTGATGTGAGTGGGTTTTGTTTTGTTTTTTGTTTTTTGTTTTTCAGTTAAACAGTACACTTCTTCCTTAGTTAAAATAATTCCAGAGAAAGATTATCTTGAATCATCATTCCATGTCCACAGAAGCTGCTGTCTCTGGAGTGTTAACAGATTAGTCTGGCCCCCCGGGCCATCCTAAGTTAGAGATGTTTTGCTGGGCTGCAAAATTGCAGAGGGGAACTGGAGAGAATAAGCTAATAAAAGCCTTTTCCTGGTGGACTGTTAGTAAACTAGAGAGAAGGTGGACAACCACAGAGAAGGTGGATGGTGGGAGTGGAGTGGAGAAGGGATTATTTTTCCCAGAAAAGTAGCCTAATTTTTAAAATTATTTTTCAATTACAGTTGACATACAATATTAGTTTCAGGTGTGTACCCCAGTGATTAGACATTGTAAAACTTAGTAAGTGATCATCCTCAAAAATCTCATACCATCTTACACCATATCTGCTTATTAGAAGATTATTGACTCTATTCCCTATGCTGTACTTTACACCTCATGACTAAACTAGAACTAATTTGTACTTCTAAATCCCTTCATCTTTTTCACCGATTCCTCCAATCCCTCCCATCTGGCAACCATCAAAATGTTCTCTCTGAGTTTTCGTTTTGCTTGTTCATTTATTTTGATTTTTAGATTCAATTATTGATGGGCATATACTGGTACCTATTGCCATTTTCTTGATCCTATTATGATCTTTCTTTTTATTAAAAAAGACACTTTAACATTTAATCTTTATTCAGATTATTACAGTTGTTCCTCTTCCCCCCATAGCTCCCATCCACCCAGTTCCCACCCCACCCTCTGCCCTTACCTCCCCCCATTGTCCTCATCCATAGGGTACAATTTTGTACCCCCTCATCTCTTTCCCCCTGAGAATTGTCAGTCCACTCCCTTTCTATGCCCCTGATTCTATTATATTTACCAGTTTATTCTTTTCATCAGATTTTCAATTCACTTACTTTTTATTCTTTATTTTTTTAATATATTTTATTGAGAGGAAGGGAGAGGGATAGAGAGTGAGAAACATCGATGAGAGAGAGACATTGATCAGCTGCCTCCTGCATGGGTTCACCCTACTGGGGAATGTGCCCGCAACCAAGGTACATGCCCTTGAACAGAATCGAACCTGGGACCTGTCAGTCCACAGGCCGATGCTCTATCCACTGAGCCAGACCAGTTTAGGCAATTCAATTCACTTGATTTTTAGATTCACTTGTTAATAGATATTATTTGTTGTTCATAATTTTTAACTTTACTTTTTCTTCTTCCTCTTCTTAAAGAGTACCTTCAGCATTTCATATAATACTGGTTTGGTGTTGATTAACTCCTTTAGGTTTTTCTTATCTGTGAAGCTCTATCTGCCCTTCAATTCTGAATTATAGCTTTGCTGGGTAGAGTAATCTTGGTTGTAGGTTCTTGCTATTCATCACTTTGAATATTTCTTGCCACACCCTTCTGGCCTGCAAAGCTTCTGTTGAGAAATCAGCTGAAAGTCTCATGGGAGTTCCTTTGTAGGTAACTAAGTGCTTTTCTCTTGCTGCAGGATTCTCTGTTTTTAACATTTAGCATTTTAATTGTGATGTGTCTTGGTGTAGGCCTCTTTGGATTCATCTTGTTTGGAATGCTCTGGGCTACCTGGATATATGTATATATTTGCCAGATAAGGGAAGTTTTTGTCATTTTTTCAAATAGGTTTTCAGTTTCTTGCTCTCCTCACCCCCATGCGGTTAATGTTGGTGCCCTTGAAGTTGCCCCAGACTTCTTACACTATTCTATTTTTAGATTCTTCTTTATTTTTGCTGTTCTAGTTGGGTGTGTTTTGCTTCCTTATGAAGGGTACTCTTCTAGAAGAGGAAGAAGAAAGAGGTAAAAGACAAAAAATTATGAACAAATACATAGCTATCAACAAGTGAATCTAAAAATTAAGTGACTTAAAAATTTGATCAACAAAATAAACTGGTGAATATAATAGAATCAGGAGCACAGAAAGGGAGTGGACTGTTAATTCTTAGGGGGAAAGGGGTGAAGGGTGTACAGGGAGAGACTGGACAAAAATCATACACCTATAAATGAGATCAATGGGAGGGAGCTAAGGACAGAGGGAGGGTGGGAGCTGGGTGGAGGGGTGCTATGGAGGGGAAAAAAGAGAAACAAATGTAATAATCTGAATAATAAAGATTTAATTTAAAAATATATATATATATATTTTATTGATTTTTCACAGGAAGGGAGAGTCAGAAACATCGATGAGAGACATCTATCAGCCGCCTCCTGCATGCTCCCCACTGGGGAATGTGCCCACAACCAAGACACATGCCCCTGACCGGAATCGAACCTGGGACCCCTCAGTCCGCAGGCCAACGCTCTATCCACTGAGCCAAGCCGGTTTTGGCCTTATAGTCCAAATTCTTGATTCCTTGTGACAATTCTGTGTGTGTGTGTGTGTGTGTGTGTGTAATTCTTTTACAGAGAGAAAGGGAAAGGGATAGAGAGTTAGAAACATCAATGAGAGAGAGACATCGATCAGCTGCCTCCTGCACGCCCCCCAATGGGGATTTGCCTGCAACCAAGGTACATACCTTTGACCAGAACCAAACCTGGGACCCTTCAGTCCGCAGGCCAATGCTCTATCCACTGAGCCAAACCAGTTTTGGCTGTGACAATTCTTTATTTCAGTTAGTGTATTCTTCATTTCTGACTGGTCCTTTTCTATGTTGTTGATATTTTCTTGAGATACGTTTTGAACTCTGTATCTGCTAGTTTACTAGATTTTGTTTCATTTAGTTCTTTTTCTGGAATTTTCTCTTGTTCATTCCTAGGTATCTAAGACTCAGCCCACCCTTAAGACTCCATCCCAGCCCATATACATTCTGCTATCAATCTAATAGTCTAGTACAAGAAACTACCAGGGAGGGCCACCCAGTTGCCCCCTGTACATACTAAACTAAGAGAAATTATTGGATCCCAACATAAATGGCAGTATCCTCTTAAGACCAGAGGCCCATAGGAGACTAAAACCCCTTATTTACAAGTTCTTTCAGCAAAGAGCTATAGTTCTTTGTCAATCTCCTTATAACTGCTATACTGCCTGTAAACAACAACAAATGGAGAGTATCGTATGGTTAAGACTTACAAGCTATTGAAGCTGTGATTCTCATTCACCACATTATACCCAATCTGTGCTCTCTTATCCCAAGTTCCCCATGAGGCCAAATGGTTTTCAGTGCTAGGTTTCAAGGATGCATTGTTTTGCATCCTACTTCACCCAGATAGCCTCTGTTTTCCTTAGAATTGGCGCATGTGACACCTAAGTAACAGCTCATTAGACTCGAGTGTTCCGTATAGTCCGCATATTTTTGGACAAGTACTTGGAAAAAGTCTGCAGGAACTAGAGCTGCATGGGCTCATGTGTGAATGATAGTCCAGTTTTTTAGCCCCACCAAACAGAACTTTGACCATAACACTACCTTAGTCCTTAATTTCCTGGGGGAAAGGGATACCCAGTGTCTCCCAATAAGGTTCAGATTTCCTCCTCAGCTGCAAATATTTAAGCCACCTCCTAACCCAGGGTTCTTGAACAAAAAGGCTATTCTAAATCTTATAGTCTCCCAAACAAAGAAACAATTGAGAACCTTTTTAGGAATGGTGGGTTTCTGCCAAAGCTGGATCCCCCAGTTTTGGCTGATGGCTGTGTCCCTAGCAGTAGCTTACTTTTCAAAACAAGACTGTGGCAATGTAATGGTAGAGCTGCCCATGGGCAATAGCGGCAACTGTCTTGTTAACTGAGGAAGCCATTGAGCTGACATTAGGCCAACTTTAGAAGTCCAAACTCCACATCAGGTTCAAATTGTCCTGTGGCACAGGACACCACTGGCTAAAGGAAGGCCCTTCTCTTAGATTCCCCTGAGCTTACTCTAAAAGTATGTCAAGCCCTAAGTGTGGCTACCTTAATTGACATCTTACCTGCCTGTGTTGAAACTATTGAGCAGGTTTTCTCCAGTACACCCGGCTTAAAGGACATAGCCCTTGGCAGGTCCTGGGTAAAATGGTTCCCAGATGGAAACACTTCTGTCAACCAGGGAAGGGGGCAGGCTATGCAATCCTAAGCCCTCAGGAGACCACAGAAGCCAAGCTGCACTCTGGGAATTCTTGGCCCAAAAGGCTGGACTCCTAGCTTTGACCCAAGCTCTTTAGGAAAATACAAAATGAGGCAGTATTGCCGAAACTAGTTTGGCTCAGTGGATAAAGTGTGGATCGAGGGCATGTATCTTGGTTGCAGGCACATCCCCAGTAAGGGGTGTGCAGGAGGAGGCTGATCGAAGTCTCATCCATGTTTCTGGCTAGCCCTCTCCCTCTCTGTAAAAAATCAATAAAAATAATATATTTTTTTAAATGCTGTAACCGGTTTGCCTCAGTAGATAGGGAGGGAGTTGGTCTGCGGACTGAAGGGCCCCAGGTTTGATTCCGGTCAAGGGCAAGTACCTTGGTTATGGGCACATCCCCAGTAGAGGGTGTGCAGGAGGCAGCTGATCGATGTCTCTCATTGATGTTTGTAACTCTGTCCCTCTCCCTTCCTCTCTGTAAAAAGTCAATAAAAATACCTTTTTTTTTTTTAAAGGCAGCATTTCTACAGACTCCAAATATGCCTGCCTTGTTTTACATGCTCATGTCATCTGGGAAGAGGGGACCCTATTAAACATGACCTAGAGATTCTAAGGCTACTAGAGGTAATAAAAGTCCCCCCAAAGGTAGCCATGCTCCACTGTAAGGGACCTCACTGAAATATGTAAAGGAAACTCTTACAGGCAGGGTTGCAGAGGAGGCTGCCAGGTCAGACACTTCTATTTATGGCCTTAATTCCATATACTCTTCCTCTACACATCAAACCAAACTGCCCCTGATGAAAACGCCTGGGCAGAAGCGCAAGGTTCCCCATAAACTATGAAGGATTGGATGGAGATCACAAGCTGCTGCTCTCACCTAAGGAGCAATGGGAGATCATAAAATACTCTTTAACAACTCCATCTAGGTAGATATTCCACCTATTTTTTTAAATATATTTTTTATTTATTTTTTACAGAGAGGGAGGGAGAGGGAGAGAGAGTAAGAAATGTTGATGAGAGACATCGACTGCCTCCTGCACGCCCCCCACTGGGGATGTGCCTGCAACCAAGATACATACCCTTGACCGGAACTGAACCTAGGACCCCTCAGTCGCAGGCTGACGCTCTATCCACTGAGTCAAACCGGTTTCGGCCCACCTTTTTTTTTTTTTTTTTAATATATTTTATTGATTTTTTTACAGAGAGGAAGGGAGAGGGATAGAAAGTTAGAAACAGATGAGAGAGAGACATCAATCAGCTGCTTCCTCCACGCCCCTCACTGGGGATGTGCCTGCAACCAAGGTACATGCCCTTGACTGGAATCGAACCTGGGACCTTTCAATCCTCAGGCCAACGCTCTATCCACTGAGCCAAACCGGTTTCGGCCTACCTATTCTTTAATATCAAAAGTATTTGTGCCAAAACCGGTTTGGCTTGGTGGATAGAGTGTCTGTCTTCGGACTCAAGAGTCCCAGGTTCGATTCCGATCAAGGGCATGTACCTTGGTTGCGTGCATATCCCCAGTGGGGGGCGTGCAGGAGGCAACTGATTGATGTCTCTCTGTCATCAATGTTTCTAACTCCCTCCCTTTCTGTAAAAAAACAATAAAATATATTAAAAAAATATATATATATATTTGTTGGAAGAGACCCTATGCTCTCTGTTCAGTTAATGAGCCAGGGAGAAAAGCCCCTTTTCAAGCCTGTTCAGAGAAGGGTACCTTTCCAAAAGATTGGCATATTTTACCAAAGTACCCCCTCCCAGGGTCTCTAAATTTTGATATTTATTGGCACTTAACTGGATGGGTAGAGGCCTGCCCTACCAGGACTGAAAAGGCAATAGAGATAACCAAATCCCTCCTTGAAGGAAATCATTCCTAGATTTGGACTGCCTCCAAAGTGACAATGGTTCTTCCTCTTTGGCCAAAATTACCAAATACTGCAAACCTTAGACATTACCATTTACATAGTTCATGGGCCTCAGTCTTTAGAGGGTAGAGAAGGCTAACCATACCTTAAAGAACATCTTAGCAAAATTATACCAGGAGACCTTGGCAACATGGCTTTGGCTCCGGCCCATAGTCCTAAGATATAGAGGGTCTCCCAAATCAAATTTATCACTGAGTCTTTTTCAGACGTTTGAAGGGGAACCCTTCTTCCCTCTGACATACATTTTGACCAGAGATCCAGGAAGAACTTAAATAAATCATTGGTGTAGGGCATTGAAACAGACCAAAATTATGTCAATCAAGTCCTATCCTCGAGCAGACCCTCTCCCAGGCCCAGCACATCTCCTGGGACTGGATCCTCATCAAGACTTGGAAGGAAGGACCAACTAACTCGAGGATGAAAGGGCCTAGCAGGTCTTGCCAGCCACTCCCATACCGGTCAAGCTATCTGGTGTACAATCCTGGATAGATTTATCTAGAATAAAACCCTTCTCTCCTGAGCCTCTGCAGGAACATCAGGAGGACAGTTCACCTATGAACTTCTGGAAGACTTAAAGTTACTCTTTAAGAAACAAGACCTCGCCGAGACCGGTTTGGCTTAGTGGATAGAGCGTCGGCCTGCGGACTGAAAGGTCCCGGGTTCGATTCCGGTCGAGGGCATGTACCTTGCTTGCGGGCACATCTCCACTGTGGGGTGTGCAGGCGGCTGATCGGTGTCTCTCTCTCATCGATGTTTCTGACTTTCTATCTCTCTCCTTTCCTCTCTGTAAAAAATCAATAAAATATTTAAAAAAAAGAAAAAAAGAAACAAGACCTCAAACAAAAAGTAAATGACCCAACCCCTGGACTGAAATTTCAGGTCTTTTTCTTTGCTTAGGGTTTCTTGTAGCTCTCGTTCTCTTCACTTGAGCACTGCCCGGCAGCCACATAACAAATGTTTCCCTTGCTCCTAAAATGCTAATTGTAGTGCTGTATGTTTTAATTTTCCCCTTACATATGGCGATTAGAGAACTGTCCCGTCAACCTTTTGAATGTCATCGCTTTAGAAAACAATCTTTCTGTCTACTGAATCTGCCATTCCCCACCTCAAGTCAACACTATAAGCCTTAGTATCTTGTAATGACAAACCCAGATCCTGGTCCCCTCTCCTGCTCCCCAAAATACCTTCAAAAGCCTCGCCCTCTGGAGGTTCATTATCAAAGACTCCCTTTGGCTGTGTTCACCTCACTCCACCCTATAATCACACTCAAAACAAACGGCCATACACTTTTACTTGTTCTTCCCTCAACCTTACTTGTGCCCCAACCTTACACAAGCCTACACCAAATTGAGCATTTACTGGGTGACTCACCACCCCTACTATCTTTCCCAAGACCCTCGGCACCTCACAATTCTGTCATCCTAACATTACACGTTGGTCTTCTGCCTCTCACAATGTTTGTTTGTTTAATTTTATTGATTTCAGAGAGGAAGGGGGAGAGAGAGAAACATCAGTGATGAGACAGAATCACTGAACAGCTGCCTGCTGCAGCCCCCTCCCAGGTATTGATCCCGGAATCGAGGCATTTACCCTGACCAGGAATCAAACATTGACCTCCTGGTTTATAGATCGAAGTTCAACCACTGAGCAACAATGGCTGGGCTCTCAAAGTTTGTGATGGAAAGGAAAAGCAATCTCCCTCTGGAAGATGCACTTATTGGGAAGGATTTAAATCCCAGGCTTTGGACTTAATTTATCACACTCTTCAAGCTTGCATGGTCCCAATGGGGCCCAGAAATGCCAAATAACCAGGAGGGCCACTTTGGCTGTGAAGTGGTACTGCCATGTGGAGTCAACTACTAACTGGCTAAACCACACATCACCTCGGAGAGCTTGGCACCCCCAAGGTGTCTTTGTGGACACTGAACAGCAAATCCGTGACGGATGGCCCCCTGAAACTTCTACCTCTCCACTCCAGGCCTTGGTCTGTCCTGCACAGACTACTCCCAGTTCAAGCAACAGGACCCACAGGAGTGGGAATAACTTCCCTTACAAGAGCCAAAAGAGCCATAGGCCTAATCCTAGAAGGCATAGATGTAGCCTGATTACCCCTTTGAGTAGCATTCACCTATCACAAGGCAGCCTTATCCAGTCTAATTCAGGAATTCCTATATTTATCTAATGTAGTTCTAGACAATAGACTTTCCCTAGACTACCTCCTAGAAAAACGGGGAGGTGTTTGTGCAGCTAGTGACAAAACCTGTGGCACATACATGAAGTCAGGTCAGATTAAACTTTAAAAAATCCATGAACAGGTTACCTGGCTTCATTGATAGAACCAAGAAACAGATTCCATTGTCATCTGGAATGTGATTTAAAAGGCTCTCACTTCTTTCACCTGGTTCTTTGCATTCCTGAGCCTATTAATAACTATTTGTTCCATGCCTCTTTAATCTTCTCGTTAAGTTTGTATGTTCTAGCCCTGACCAGTTTGGCTCAGTGGATGGACTGTCGGCCTGCAGACTGAAAGGTACCAGGTTTGATTCCGGTCAAGGGCATGTACCTTGGTTGTGGGCACATACCCAATGGGGGATGTGCAGGAGGCAGCTGATGGATGTTTCTCTCTCATCTATGTTTCTAACTCTTTCCCTCTTTATTAAAAAAAAAAAGTCAAAATATATTTTTTTAAAAAAGTTTATGTTCTAGGTGACAACTGTCATGTAAAGATGATGACACTCCCAAGAATTCCAACTAAGACCTCAACATCCAGATGATATGGAGCTCAGAACCTTATTCAGGCAGAAAGAGATTTTCAATCCCAGGCCTGAAGCAACTACAGAAGACTGACCACCAACCTTCATCTTCCCAAATGATTATGGGATTAAAATCTCACAAGGGAATTTATGAAGCAGGAAAGTTAGGAAGGGAATAAGGGCCTCAGTCTCTACCCTTCCACTTTTCCATCCTGTTGGATATCATAGACCTGACTTTTATGGGCTACCTGTTCCCTGTGTCTTTCTCCCCAATTTCCTGTAGTTGAGCCAAAAACCAGTCTCAATCAGACTTGGCAGCCATATTGACCTAAGTGAGCAACAGGACCTTTATAATATCTTTGTAATAAATTTCATTGCAGTGTCGGGACACACCTACCTTACCCCAGGCACCATGGCAATTCTGGGAGGACCAAACAAATCTCTATCTGGAGAGGAGGGTTCAGAGGCCGAGAACCATACCATCTTTCTTCCCCTTTGCCTACATTTAATAAAAGCCCGGCCAGTGTGGCTCAGTGGGTGAGTGTTGACCTATGAACCGGGAGGTCACAGTTCGATTCCCCATTAGGGCACATGCCCGGGGTTGCAGACTTGATCCCCAGAAGGGGGCATGCAGGAGGCAGCTGATTGATGATTGTCATCATTGATGTAACTATCTCCCTGCGATCTATAAAAGATATTTTTTAAAAAGATAAACTAAAGCCGAAACTGGTTTGGCTCAGTGGATAGAGCGTTGGACTGTGGACTGAGGGGTCCCAGGTTTGATTCCAGTCAGGGGCACGTACGTTGGTTGCGGGCACATCCCCAGTGGGGGTGTGCAGGAGGCAGCTGATCGATGTCTCTCATTGATGTTTCTAACTCTCTATTCCTCTTCTTCTCCCCTCCTCTCTGTGAAAAATCAATAAAATATATTTAAAAATAAATAAACTAAAGCTTACTCAAGAAGAAATAGGGTGCACATTAACTTCATTTATTGTGGGAACCATTTTTGTGATATATACAAATATTGAATCATGTACACCTGAAACTAATATATGTAAATTATCTCATTTTCAAAAGGTGAAAAAGCTGAAACCAGTTTGGTTCAGTGGATACAGCATCAGCCTGCAGACTGAGGATGTCCCGGGTTTGAGTCCAGTCAAGGACACATATCGATTGTGGGCACATCCCAGTGTGTGTGGCGGGGGTATGTGCAGGAGGCAGCTGATTGATGTTTCTCTCTCATCAATGTTCTGACTATCCCTCTCCCTTCCTCTCTGAAAAATCAATAAAATATATATATTTTTAAAAAGGTGAAAAAAGAAATAGGTACCCTATTAGCTATATACCTATGAAAGAATTTGGATTGGTAGTTTGGAATCCTACAAGCACTAGGCTCGGATGGCATTACTAGTGAATTTTACCATACATTTAAAGAAGGGAAAAACACCAACAAAACCAGTTTCTTACAAAGTCTTCCAGAAAGCTGAAGAGGACAGAGTATATTCTTGTTCTACAAAGCCAATCTGTTTATTTCTCCACACTAGGAGACTTTTTTTTTTTTACTTTTGATCTTTACATAAGCAAATTTATTATTCAGGAGAGCACCCAGATTATTTTTTAAAATATACTTTTATTGCTTTCAGAGAGGGAGGGAGAGAAACAATGATAAGAATTATTGATCGGCCGAGACTGGTTTGGCTCAGTGGATAGAGCATCAGCCTGCGGACTGAAAGGTCCCAGGTTTGATTCCGGTCAAGGGCATGTACCTTGCTTGCGGGCACAACTCCAGTAGGAAGCGTGCAGGAGGCGGCTGATCGATGTCTCTCTTTCATGGATGTTTCTGACTTTCTATCCCTCTCCCTTCCTCTCTGTAAAAAATCAATAAAATATATTTTAAAAAAAAATTATTGATCGGCTGCCTCCTGCACGCCCCCCACTGGGGTTCAAACCCACAATCTGGGCATGTGCCCTTGACCAAAATCAAACCCGGGACCCTTGCTCTATCCACTGAGCCAAACTGGCTAGGTCCCCAAAATTTTTCAAAAGACAAGATCTTGTCCTGGCTAGGCAGTTGAGTTGGTTGGAGCATCCTCCTGTATACCAGAAGGTTGCAGATTTGGTCAGAACCAGTTTGGCTCAATGGATGGGGCATCGGCCTGTGGACTGAGAGGTCCCAGGTTTGATTCCAGTCAAGGGCATGTACTTTGGTTGTGGGCACATCTCCGGTGGGGGGTGTGCTGGAGACAGCTGATCAATGTCTCTCTCTCTCACCTATGTTTCTGACTCACTATCCCTCTCTCTTCTCTGTAAAAAAAAAATCAATAAAAATATATTTAAAGAAAAGAAAAGCTAAAGTGAATAATAGTAGTCTTTAAAAAAAAAGGGGGAGGGGGCTTAGATTCGATTTTTGGTCCATGTGCATATGGAAGGCAACTTTTTGATATTTCTCAAAAACCAGGAAAAAAAAAAAGGCAGCCCTAACTGGTTTGGCTCAGTGGATAGAGCATCAGCCTGCGGACTGAAAGGTCCCAGGTTTGATTCTGGTCAAGGGTATGTACCTTGGTTGTGGGCATATCCCCAGTAGGAAGTGTGCAGGAAGCAGATGATCAATGTTTCTCTCTCATCAATATTTCTAACTCTCTACCCCTCTCCCTTCCTCTCTGTAAAAAAAAAAAAATCAATAAAATATAAAAACAACAAAAATCCTTGGAAGAGAAGCCCAGATGGCGGCATAGGTGAACACTTAAACTGCTACCTCGCACAACAATTTCAAAATTACAACTAAAAGGCAGAACAGACACCATCCAGAACCACAGGAAAAGCTGGATGAGTGAAAATTCTACAACTAAAAGTAAAGAGAGGGACTCATGAAGACTCAGAGGAGATGTAAAAAGCTGAGGTATAGAAATACACTCGTGGAGAGGACAGGTATTGGAGGGTCAGGCTGGCTTCCTCTGGCAGGAGGGAGATAGGAAATCTCGACTGCACTGAACTCCAGTTCCAAGACTCATACGGGGGAGTCTGAACTGTTGTGAAAAGGAAGGAGTGCAGGGAAATTTAGGGGAGCCATGAAAGGTCTGGGGGTGCTCAAAAGTGTGCACACAAATCGCTGACTGCTGATAGTGCCACTGGCTTTCTCTAGCTGGAGGAAAAAGGACCTCCCAATAGCACTGAAATCCAGGTCCTACTGCACTGAGCCCCAGTTTTGAGCAAGACACTGGGGACCCAGAATCATATGGGTTCCTAGAGTGCATGGAAACTCAGGGGAGCCAGAAAGGCAGAGGTCTGGAGTCTTGCGCATGTGCGCACAGAGAGGGCTGTGGCGATTACAGAGAGGCACTGAGACCCAGGGGCTGCCATGTAGAGTAAAGCTGGTAGGAGGCCAAGGCTGTCTGCTCAGCCCTGAGACTCCACCACATCCAAGCCCAACACAGAGGCTGTTGCAATCTTGCAAGTCTTAAGGCTGAGTCCAGCACAGAAGTTCTCTAAGTGCAGACGCAGCTGATCCTCACAACTAATTGTCTTGGAGGTCAATTCCCCCCAGTGATACCAACAACAATCAAGACATAACTACAAGGCTGTACACACAGTCCACAAAGAGGTGCACCAAGAGTGTCCACCTCAGGTAACTGGAGAGGCAGAGCTACTGGGCCATAGAGGACACCTAGCACACAAAGCTACTCTACCAACTCAGGGAAACAGTGAAATATGCAGAGACAAAGGAACAGATCAGGAGAATCCAAGATGGCAGCATAGGTAAATACCTACACTGCTGCCTCGCACAAAAATTTCAAAACTACAACTAAAAGACAGAACAGACATCATCCAGAACCACAGGAAAGCTGGCTGAGTGGAAATTCTACACTCAGACCCAGAGGAACTGCAAAAAACTGAGGTGTGGAGAGAGCGGGTGCCGGAGAACCTGGCTGGCTGTCTCTGGCAGGAGGGAAACAGAGACTCTCAAAGGCATTGAACCCCTTATCCTACAACACTAAACCCCAGACCCAGCCAAAATTCATACAGGGGGAGTTTGGACTGAAAAGGGAGAGGTGCACGGAAATTTAAGGGAGTCACAAAAGATCAGAAGCCTGGTGGCGTGCACGGCACTGCGCAAAGGACGGACTACTGATTATGCCGCTGGTTTTCGAGAAAGGGCGGGAGACAGACCCTCCAAACTGTGTCACTTCTGACTCCACTAAGCCCATTTTGGGTGAAACCCTGGGGACCTAGACTCGTGTGGTCCTGAGGCACAGGGGAGCCAGAAAGGCAGCGGTCTAGAGGCACTGCGAGAGAGCGTGTGCGCACAGGGACCGCTCCAGCCATTACCCAATCATGTGAGACTCAGGGGCCATGGCAGGCGGGGCTGACTGGAAGGCAAGGCGGTCCCTTAAACCCTGAGACCCCACCCATCCCAAGCTCAACAGAGGCTTCTGCAGTCTTGCAAGTCTGGTATCATAAGGCTGAATCCAACACAGAAGTTCTCCAGAAATGGAGGAAAACAAAGACAGGATATAGAGTTCAAAACCACACTTATAAGGTTTTTCAAGAATATCCTAGAAAAGTTGGATAAAGTTAGCAACAGCCAAGAGGAGATGAAAAAGGACCAACTAGAGATGCAAAAGATCCAACTAGAAATGGAAAAGGACCAACTAGAAATTAAACATACATTGACTGAAATAAAAAATATTATAAAGAGTCCTAATAGCAGATTAGAGAGAGGCAAGAATCAAGTCAAAAATTTGAAATGTAAAGAAGCAGAAAATACTCAACTGGAAAAGCAAGAAGAGAAAATAATCCAAAAATGTGAAGATAATGTAAGGAGCCTCTGGGACAGCTTCAAGCGTACCAACATCAGAATTGTGGGGGTGCCAGAAGAAGAGAGAGAGCAAGATACTGAATACCTATTTAAAGAAATAATGACTGAAAACTTCCCACATCTGGTTAAAGAAATAGACTTACAAGTCCAGGAAGCACACAGAACCCCATATAAAAGGAATCCAAAGAGGACCACACCAAGACACATCATCATCAAAATACCAAGAGCAAAAGACAAAGAGAGAATATTGAAAGCAGCGAGAGAAAAACAGTTCATTACCTACAAGGGAGCACCCATACAACTGTCAGCTGATTTCTCACCAGAAATGATGCAGGCCAGACGGTGGTGGCAAGAAATATTCAACGTGATGAATAGCAAGAACCTACAACCAAGAATAATCTATCCAGCAAAGCTATCATTCAGAATTGAAGGGCAGATAAAGAACTTCACAGATAAGAAAAAGCTAAAGGAGTTAGCTAATTTCTTTTTTCACCTTTTAAAAAATATATATATTTTGTTGATTTTTCAGAGAGGAAGGGAGAGGGATAGAACATCGATGAGAGAGAAACATCAATCAGTATTATATGAAATGCTGAAAGGTACTCTTTTAGAAGAGGAAGAAGAAAAAGATAAAAGATAAAAAATTATGAACAACAAATACATATCTATCAACAAGTGAATCTAAAAATTGAGTGAATTAAAAATTTGATCAACAGAATAAACTGGTGAATATAATAGAATCAGGAGCACAGAAAGGAAGTGGACTGATAATTCTCAGGGGGAAAGGGGTGAGGGGTGTACAGGGAGAGACTGGACAAAAATCATACACCTATGGATGAGATCAATGGGAGGGAGGTAAGGGGAGAGGGAAGGGTGGGAGCTTGGTGGAGGGGTGCTATGGAGGGGAAAAAGAGAGATAAATGTAATAATTTGAATAATAAAGATTTAATTAAAAAAAAAAAGAAAAATCTAAAGGAGTACATCACCACCAAACAGTATTATATGAAATACTGAAAGGTATTCTTTAAGAATAGGAAGAAGAAGAAAATGGTAAAGGTAAAAATTAACAACAAATACATATCTATCAATAAGTGAATCTAAAAATGAAGTGAATTGAAAATCTGATAAACTGGTGAATATAATAGAATTAGAGGCATAGAAAGGGAGTGGACTGATAATTCTCAGGGGGAAAGAAGTGAGGAGGGTGAGAGTGGACAAAAATCAGACACCTATGGTGAGGAAAATGAGGAGGTAAGGGCAGAAGGTGGGATAGGAGCCAGGTGGAGGGGAACTGTGGAGGTAAAAGAGGAACAATTGTAATAATATGAACAATAATGATTTATTTAAAAGAAAAAAAGAACATCCTTGAGTGAAGATTAAAAAAAAAATAGGCAAGATCTCAATATTTGCAAACAGAAACATTGACAAAACATCCATTTCTGATAAACTCTCAGCAAATTAGAAAGTAATTTATGTAAAATCTACATGATTTTTTTCTTGAAAGATTGAATGCTTTCCCCGTACAATCAGGAAGAAGGCAATGATGTTCAACATTGTACTGAATGTTCTAACCAGTGCAATGAGGCAAGAAAAAAAAATAGCAAGCCAAGATACTATTAGGAAATGGATTTACCCTCCTGCCTGTGACAACCAAAAAAACTAGACTAAATAAATGAAACAATGGTTTTCAAGACATTGAACATAGGGCAACTAAGTGCAGCAATGATTGATGAATGAAAAACAAATACATCCTGTCTGAAAATAGATTCCATGATGAAGGGAGGTGGAACCAAGGTACAGTCCCAACCAGACATCTCTCTGAAGAGGGAACGGGGTCACTGGGAGGCAAAGGCAGCCAGAGTTCTCAGGACCAAGTATCAAATAGGAAAGAGATGCACAGAGTACTCTGGGAGCTAGAGAAGAGGAGAGAAATCAAACACTTGGAAATAAGCAAAAGGAAGTGTAGCCTGTCTGTTCAGGGTCTAACTGACTTTATCAGGAAGACTGTACCTGTGTCTGACTTTACTATGTACCATCTGTAGGGCTCAAACTCTGTTATCTGTTAACTTGCCAATTTCTGTCCAGTAGAAAAGATAACCCCGAAGATTGTAGTTTGATTGTCCTGAAACTCATGTACCAATTTGTATCTAAAGCAGCAATCTTAATCTAGCTTTACTTTTTAAAAATAACGTATTATTTTTATAGATATTTTAAATATCTATAAATACAGTTCTACATGGAAACACACAGTTCCTTCTATACTCTTGGAACTAGCTTTATTATCATTCTGTGCCCTTCATTAATGAGTTAATAATTTTTTGGCATGGCTTCATTCTGTTACTTGTGTCAGAGCCATATTTTACACTTTTTAAATATTTTACTTTGATATGATTCCACTGAGATGCTCACGTAGACATTTCTACCAGAGCCAGCTAATGAGTAGTAGAAGTGCACCTCATGGGATATATAAGCCCATGGGTACTTTTTTTTTTTT
>PVJN01044406.1:0-17344 GCA_004026805.1 Lasiurus borealis | reverse complement strand
CACTCGGCCCCGCCCCTTCCACTCGGCCCCGCCCTGCCCTGCCCCACCCTGGTCCCCAGTGCAGTGTCTTCCAATGAAAATGTAACGTATGCATATTAGTATTTGCAATTACACATGTCACAAAAAGAATGATTAGGTCTTGAATGATAAGTGAAGCCCGCATTTTAAACAGAATAGAAAAAAAAACACCACACCCCTCAGTGTCTAATACGGACGGCACTGTCGCTGGAGAAATAAGAATTGACAATGAGAAGGAAAAGCCTTGGGAGGATGCAGACCTTGGTTCCTGTTGGTGGACATACTGTACTTTGAAGCCTCAGGTAGGCAAGTTTCATGGGAACCAGAGCTACCAGGATCCCGAGGAAAGAGTTTACAGCGCCGTGTGTTACATCAACCCGGCGATGGGACAGACATTAACGGGCTGATGAGTCAGGTTTAACACCTTGCAGACAGTTGAGGAAAACACGCACTTCTTTGAAGTTCATAAATTTTTGGTTGTTTTTGTAAAGAATTGCATTTATACATTTTATTTCTGTCTCACTCTTGAAACATACAAGTTTTATTTCCACGTGATAGAGGACCTTGGCATGGACCTTAGAAAGGAGGTGAACTTAGTGATTATGCGATGTAACAAATCATTTTCTCATCCCCTCTATTTTAAAGTAGAAATGGAGAGGAAAATGGAACATTAAAAGTGGCAGCTATGCGGCAGATCCTAAAAGAACTATGGCAACATCAGGTGACTGCCCCGGAAGTGAAGCTCAGGTAATTTCAGTTCTGGTCTGTAAGAGCCTGCATTTAAACGCTGGGAGCATTGCAGAGAGCGGAGATCAGCCCGGAGTGGTAGCGCTTTCCTTGGATTTAGGGAGATGGTGTGCTTAAATGCAGGAGATGCACCTTTCTGAAATAAGGGTTGCAGCTGACATTCTGAAATGGACACTGTAAACATTTCCAAGAACCTAGGGTTCCATTTTTGGTTCCTGTGCTGGTGAATCAAGCACATTTTCTTAGTTGTTAATAAAGTTTCAGGCATAATATGTTAAAACAGGTCATATCCACTAGAAAAGATTTGTGTAACTCATTCCGCTTTTTGCCTGGGACACACATAGTTTCATTCAAGTTAGCAGTAAAAAAGCCACCTTAAATCTCAAAGAATATTGATTAGGAAAAATTAAAAACCAAATGAATTCTCTAATAAGTAATTTTATAAAGAAATTAATTTCAGGTTTGTGATGTCAAGTTTAACATTTACCCTCTTGCATTCTAATGATTGTGATTTCATTAGGGTAAAAAAAGATTTTTTATTGCTTTTGAGAGAGAGAAGAGGAAGGAGAGACAGAAAGAGAGAGAGGGAGAGAAGTATTGGTTTGTTGTTGCACCTGTTTATGCACTCATGGTTGCTTCTTGTATGTGCCTTTACTGGGGATGGAACCTACAACCTTGGTGTATCAGGACAACAGTCTAACCAATGAGCTGCTCGGCCAGGGCTTGGGTTTTTATATATAGGAATTTTATTTATAAATTTGGGTCATTTATATTAATCAATTCCTTAAAATTAATCATAAAATATTTTTAAAAAATATTTTTATTAATTCCAGAGAGAGGGAGGGAGAGGGAGAGAGATAGAAACATCAATGATAAGAGAGAATCACTGATTAGGTGCCTCCTGCACATCCCCTACTGGGGATCGAGCCTGCAACCCTGGCATGTGCCCTGGGAGGGAATCGAGCCGTGACCTCCTGGTTCATGGGTCCACACTCAATCACCGAGCCACACTGTCAGGCAACCATAAAATGTTTTAATTCCTTCTGAGAAATATTTGAATATTTATAGAATAAGATTGCAAACATCAGGTTCATATTGCTCAGAAGTGAAAATTTGTTAACATTTTGTCATTTGGATTAGTTTTTGTTTTCTAGGTTAATTGGTCCTTTTATTTTTATGAAATCTGTCTCTTTTTACCTTTTAATACTTTCTGCTTGTACCTGTTTTGTCTTATGTTAATATTGCTGTACCAGCTTTCTTATGGTTAGTGTTTCCATGACACACATTCAAATATATACCTATATTTCCAACCTGTCTACTTCCTCATATTTAAAGTGTTTCTCCTATAGTGGTGTCTTTCTTTTTCTGTCAGATAATTTCTGCCCTTTACTTGGAGTATTGAAATTTAACATGACTGGAATAATTAAGTCTACCATCTTGTTGTGTTTTTTTTTTTATGTTGCATTTCTTCTTTGTATGTTTCTCCATTCTTGTCTTCTTGTAGATTAATAACATTTTTCTGTAATTTTTTTGTTATCGCTTCCATTAGCTTTTAAGCTGTATCTTTTAAATACTATTTTAGTGGTTACTCAAGAAATTGAACTATGAATCTTTAACCTAGACCAGTCTTTTTAGGGACCACTTCACAATGTAAGAATCCACCAAATTGGTTCTATTTACCAGTCCCATTTTTTATGCTATTGTAAAAATTTTACTTCTATATATGTTATAAACCCCCACAATAAATTATATATGTAAATTATATATATATGTACATATACATATACATATATATATATATACTTTAAAATATATTTTATTGATTTTTTTACAGAGAGGAAGGGAGGAGAGAGATAGAGAGCAAAAACATTGATCAGCTGCCTCCTGCACACTCCCCACCAGGGATGTGCCTATAACCAAGGTTATGTGCCCTTGACTAGAATCAAACCTGGGACCCTATAGTCTGCAGGCTAACGCTCTATCTACTGAGCCAAACCAGTTTCGACAATTATATTGTTTCTTTATACTATCAAAAGTCTTTTGAAGAAAGTATATGGAAGTATAAGCCTGTTTTCCCACATAGTTACCTTTTCTGGGGTTTTTACACTTATCAATCTGAGAATAAAGACAGTGATAATACCTGTTGCTGCTGGTGACATGTGAAGACCTACAAACTTTGAAAAGAACCTGAAAAATATTTGAATGAAAACTATGCTCATTTTTCAGCTCTGGCAGTCTATCCCATAAAGATAGAATGTCCTCATGTAAGAATAAATGTGCACAGATGTTTGTGGCAGTGTTGCTTATGGTGGTAGAAAACGACACCAGGAGAAAGTCAAGGATGACTGAAGAATCAGGCAGAATTTCTGCTGTGCAATATTATATAGCCATTGAAAACTGTAAGTTAGAGTACTAACTGTTGAGCAGTTTTTTTCCCAAGATGTTGTGTGAGTAAAAAAGCAAAATAAAAAAAGAAGAATCCTTCCCAAAAAACTGTATCAAAAGAAAAAATAAACCGTGTGTGTGTCACACAGCATGGAGAAAGTATGGGAGGATATACACCAGGTGATTAAGGATTAGGGTGAGGAACAGGGGATGGAGGGCAGGCTAAGAGGAAAATGACACTGTTATAACCAGTGTTACCACGATAAGAAAAAGTGCCAAGGATATAAATAGGCAATGAACAAAATAAAAAAGGTTACTGATTTAATAATTCAAAGTATTTGCAAAACATGTTTGACCTCACTGATAATCCAAGGTAGTTTCTCCCTCTCAAATTGGCAGAGATTAAAGTGCTGAATATCCATTTATTGGTAAGTAAATCTGTAGGAAAATCTGTGGCTTACTTTCACATGTTGTGTCTTACCAGTGTAGGAGTTGAAACAACCTCCTTTCTGGGGGCATTTGGTAGTGACATCAAAAGTCATGAAAGTATGTATCATCTGGATCCCTCAATCCTATATAATAAAAGCCTAATATGCAAATTGTCCCCTCCACCTGAGTTCTTCCAGAAGTTCAACCAGGGCCGGGCCGACCTGGGGAAGGGAGGGAGGCCCTGGCGCTGTCAGGCTGCAGGGGGGAGAGAGGGAGGCCCTGGCCAGCAACCAGCAGCCGGTAGGGCTCCTCCCATACCAGTGCATGTTTCGTGCACTGGGCCTCTAGTTTCACAATAAGGAGTTTGTCCTAAGAAAATCATCAGGGAGCCTGGTTGGGGTGGCTGGTTGGTTGAGCATCGTCCCATGCACCAACACTGCCACAAACAGCCGTGCAGTGTTCCCTGTCAGGGCATATGCCCTGGTTGAGGGCTTGATCTCCAGTAGGGATCATGCTGGAGGCAACTGATCCATGTTTCTCTCATTGTTGTTTCTCTCACTCTCCCTGCCTCTCTCTCCCAAATCAATAAAAACATTAAATTATCAAGGCGAGACAAAATGATTTCTGTTTAAGAAAGTTTATCTTCACCTAATTTATAATAGTAAAAAAGTGAAAAAGGTCTAAATGTTTAAAACTAGAAGATTGGATAAATAAGTTTTAATAATTCACAAAATGGATGTGTTTAGAAGTGTACTAATAATGAAGGAAAATACTCAGAATTTAATAAGTGGGAAACATGTCACAAGACAGAATTGTATGATCCCAGTAAACACCCTGTATGCATGTGTTAAAGGTACACTTTAGATAAAAAGCCTGAAAGGACATAAATGTGTTAACTGTTTCTATCTCTAACCAGTGATGGAGATTACAGATGGTTTGAATCTTCCACTGTGAACTCCTGTGCTTTCACAAGAGTCACGAGAAACTCACGGGAGTTACATTTCTGTGTAGGACAATTGGTTGAAAACGTACATATCGGGACAGAGTTGCTGCAGTGACTGGACAGCGGTCCAGGGTCTGCCATCTTTGGCGATGTCTTTCTGGCCACCCCCTTCTGCTGTGAAGTAGAGCTGGGCAGCATGCAGGTCCCCGAGGTGTAGGGCATCCTCTGGGTCCTGAGCAGCATGTGTGAGTGGCAGTGCTGTCCAGTGTCCACACACCTGGGGCCAGGTCACCGGCTCCTTCCCTAGGCCTTCAGCGAGGCCCAGGAGGCCTGTCCGGCTCTGTGTTCAAGCCCCATGAGGTCCCCACAGTGCGACAGGCAGAGGCGGGACTTCCTTCTCCCGGGACTGGGCATCATTTTCAGGAGGCTTCCCAGCTGCTCAGAGGTCAGTCACTTCAAAGACACTAAAAATGCCTCTTTCTTGCTTCTTTCTTGGATGTTCTATTGAGGTTGAAATCATTTAGTACTAGTGATCAGAGGTAAAGGTGGGGTACAGGTGAGACCCCTCAGTTCTGCTAGTGAGGATCACCCAGGTGTTTGTATGATAAAAACTTGGGTCAGTTGCATCTTCATAAAACTATCCTAATAACCCAGAGTACCCTCTCCTCTCCCCCAAAAAAGAAAAGAAAAAGGAGCCCATACTAATTTCTCCCCTTGGCTTTGAGCAGGGGGGGGAAGCACCTGTGGAACACTGTGAACAGCCCCTCCCAGAGGCCGTGCACCCCGAGGAGTTCGTGGCCATCGCGGACTATTCTGCCACCGATGAGACACAGGTAGCGTGTGCATCAGGTCCACGTTCTGTGGATCCCAGCGTGCTTGGAAGTAGGTGGAATGACGGAAGTAGGTGGCGTTTTCCAGAAAGTCACGCTAAAGTTAGAGGCGTGTTCAGATGTTTAGAGCCACGTGAGGCCCGTGAGTGGTCCATCCTTCCTTCCAGCCTAACAAACTGTGATCCCAAGCCTGGTGTGGAGAGACCCGTGTGAGGATTGGGGGAGGAAGTACCGGCTCCAGTTTCTGCTTGGCAACCTGGATTCAGAAGCTTTCCTTGTTACTGGAAAATAAGGTTATGAAAAAAATAACATAAAATCCCTGCTTGAATAGGGCTTTCTTTACCTTGTAACAGGCATTTACTAGTCAGGTCCTCCAGTCACATAATCGGCCATCACACGGCTGAGTGACAGCCGAGAGGCGGTGGAGAATCCCTGTCCTGAGCCATTTGAAAATGTTTAATCTTTCCTTTAAAAAATACCGGTTAAGCTGTGCTTTTCTTTCATGTAGATGGATAAGCCACATAAATCTCTCAATCCTGGTGCCATTTCATAAGTTGTCACTTATAATGACCTATTGACTTCTTTTTTGAAATGCAGTGCATTGGGCCCCAGTGTTATGTTAGGGGATTTATGACAAAGTCCCAGTTGAAATCACAAACTCCATGTTTTTCTTGAATTTTCCCTTCTCCATCTGTGTTTCCAGCTCAGTTTTCTGAGGGGAGAGAAGATTCTCATCCTGAGACAAACCACCGCTGACTGGTGGTGGGGCGAGCGTGCCGGGAGCTGTGGGTACATCCCAGCGAACCACCTGGGGAAGGACCCGGAGGACGGTGACGCCGAGGACACGTGGCAGGATGAGGAGTACTTCGGCAGCTACGGAACCCTGGTACTGCCTTCAGGTCGCCCGGTCGGCTGGCCGCGTTCTGACTTTTCGAAATACTTTCTGGGCTTCCGCTCCTCAGGGCTGGTTAGGCCACACCCTGTGATTCCAGCAGGGCTGTATTTCAGCAAAACTTGATGACTCTGAAATTAGAATTGCAGCTAATTTTTATGTGTCAGATCCTTCTTTTGATTTTTAAAAATCATTAAAAAATGTCAAAGCTGTCCTTAGCTGGCAGGCCATACAAAAGCAGGTGGTGGGCCTGGATTGGCCCATGGACTGTCCTGTTAGCTGACTCCTGGTTTAGGGAGATTATCTGAGCAATGAGATTATGACCTTTTCTCAGTATTTTAAAAAAAGTTATCAATTTTATTTAAAAAATACAAAAAAAGACATATAGCTACAATAATAATAATATCTCTACATAACTAACGTGTTAGTCTTTTTTTTTTTTCCCCCAATATGGATAAAGACCCATAATGTTGTGGTCCAGACAACCCCATTTATATTTTAAAACTAGATCAAAGTTGATACTGGCAGATCGAATGTTACAAAACTAATGTGGAGTGAAAGAAGCAAGATTTCAAAGAACAGTTAATGTTTGCTTCAATTACAGTGGTACCTCGAGATACAAGTTTAATTCGTTCCTTAACCTTGAGGCGTGGGAAACTATGAGACGCTGTCGTCGTGGTAAACTGGTGGGTCGTGTGCAGCCTGCCGATCCGCGCGATTACTCCTATCTCAAATGTTGCTCGTATTTCAAAGCAAAAATTGCTCGCTCGACGGCTCATATCTCAAAAATCTCATATGTTAGGGCACTCGTATCTCGAGGTACCACTGTATATAAAGGTAAAAGGTATTGTTTGTGATGAGTGTACACAATGGCAGAACCCTGAAGGAGATCAGGGACTTGGTTCCTCTGAGGACCTGAGGGGTGCTGTAAGTCTTCGGGGTCTCTGATCAGCAAGGCTGGGATGGGAACGCTTGGGGCACTCACTAGGGTTGGTTGCGCTGCAACCGGATTTGATAAGCTTTTTGTAGGTGCGTCATATTTCACAATAAAAAATGCTAAATTCAACGAAGAACTGTTGATATAAACGGCACATAATGATGTTTCGGTCAACGACGGGCCACGTATGTGATGGTGGTGTACCACGTGGCCAAGGTGTGCAGTGGGCTGTACCATCTAGGTTTGTGTCAGTGTGCACTCTGTGATGTGTGCACGACCAAACTGCCGAACGATGCATTTCTCAGAAGGGATCCCGTGCAGGACTGCAGGGTTAGAGTTCTCGGTCTCTTAAGAAAAAGACACAATGAAATCCAGAGTCTGCGTCCTCACTCCCAGCCCAGAGAGGCTGCTGCATTGCAAGTCCTCTCAGCCTCAGTGTGCGTGCTTCCACCAGGCCTCAGCTACCTCAGCTTAATTTTTTTAAATTTGTAGCAAAGGAATATTCCACACACGCTCTTTTCACCTAGCTCTGTTCTTTTGCAGGTCTTTTGTTTATATCAGCTGCAGAGTATTGTGTTGCTTCTAAAAAGACTGCCCTTGGTTAATGGCTTTTTATCATGACAAGCAGTGCTGTGATGGATGTCCTCCTACACGAGTATTGCTAAACTTTGCTAGGCTTTCCACTGGGTAAAGTCATAGGGTGTGTGTATGTTTTTACTTCGGTGGATTTTGCCAATTCGCCCTCCCAAAAGGTTTACCGATTGTACGCCCACCAGTGGGGTGTGGATACTTACTTCACTACCACAAAGCATCAAAGGGAAGCAATTTTCAAAAACACTGTAATTGTTTAAAGTATTACATAAGTCTCCTTTTCTCCCCATTGACCTCTCCCTGACTGCCCCTACTCCCCAGCACATGCCCTCAACGCCTCCCCCCCCCCCATGCCTCTACTGTCTGTGTCCATTGGTTGTGCTCATATGCATGTCATATGCATGTATACAAGTCCTTTGGTTGATCTCTTACCCCCTCACTCCCCACCTGCCCTCATAGGTTGGACAGTCTGTTTAATGCTTCCGTGACTCTGATTCTATTTTTGTTCATCAGTTTATGTTGTTCATTATATTCTACACATGAGTGAGATCATGTGATACTTAGCTTTCTCTGACTGGCTTATTTCGCTGAGCATAACGCTCTCCAGTTCCATCCATGTTGTTGCAAATGGTAAGAATTTCTTCTTTTCTATAGCAGCATAGTATTCCATGGTGTAGATGTACCACAGTTTTCTAATCCACTCATCTGCTGATGGGCACTTAGGCAGTTTCCAAATCTTAGCTATGGTATATTGTGCTGCTCTGAACATAGGGTACATCTATCGTTTCTGGTGTTTCTGTTTTCTTGGAATATTCCTAGAAGTGGGATCACTGGGTTAAATGAAGTTATGTTTTTTAGTTTTGTGAGGAAACTCCACACTGTTCCCCACAGTGGCTGCACCAGTCTGCATTCCCACCAGCAGTGCACGAGGGGTCCTTTTTCTTCACATCCTCTTCAGCACTTGTCGTTTGTTGATTTGTTGATGATAGCCACTCTGACAGGTGTGATCTGCATCTCTCAGATGATTAGTGACTTTGAACATGTTTTCATGTCTCTTGGCCTTCTGTATGTCCTCTTTTGAAAAGTGTTCTATTTAGGTTCTTTGCCCATTTTTGTGATTGGATTGTTTATCTTCCTTTTGTTAAGTTATTAAGTTTTGGAGATTAAACCCTTATCAGAGATAACATTGGCAAATATGTTCTCCCATGCAGTGGGCTTTCTTGTTGTTTTGTTGATGGTTTTTTTTTGCTGTACAGAAGCTGTATATTTTGACAAAGTCCCATTTGTTTATTTTCTCCTTAGTTTCCATTGCCCTAGGAGCTGTATCAGTAGAGATGTTGCTAGCAATTCCTTTTAAAACCTTTATTGTTGAAAGTATTACATATATTCCCTTCCCCTCCCATGGACCCCTCCAGGGAAACAATTTTCCATCTTAAAGGTGAAATACAGTACATATCATGTTTTGATTTTAGTTTTTAAAAGTGAGAATGATCAGTTTTTATATTTTACTAGAGGCCCGGTGCATGAAATTTGTGCACAGTTGGGAGGGTCCCTAGTCCTGGCATGCAATCAGGCTGATCTGGGGGGCCACTGGTGGGAAAGTGGGGGGCCCCTGCTGGCACCTGCCTTGGCTGGCCTGGCGCTGCCCGCTCACTGGCCCTGTCCCCCTGCCACCGCTGCAGGTTGCCTCCCTCTGTGGGGTGACCAGCAGGACGATTTGTGGGGCGGGGACTGCCTGCACACACACCTTGGCTGGCTTGGGCCTGCGGGCTGGGGGCAGCTCCTGTGTTGAGCGTCTGCCCCCTAGTGGTCAGTGTGCATTATAGTGACTGGTCTTCCCACCCTTCAGTCAGTTTACATTACGATTCATAACAGTAGCAAAATGACAGTTATGTAGTAGCAACGAAAATAATTTTGGGTTGGGGGTCACCACAACATGAGGAACTGGATTGAAGGGTCATGGCATTAGAAAGGTTGAGAACCACTGCTCTAAGCGATGCTGTGTGTAGGCTGGGTGTTCTGCAGCTTGAGAGCTGAGGAGTGGGCCATGGGGGATGGGGCTGTGGGTGCAGCCTCTCTGGGCTCTGACTGACAACTGGCTTCATGAACCATCTGGAACAGTGGTTCTCAACCTTTTTTAATGCTGTGACCTTTTAATACAGTTCCTCATGTTGTAATATAAATATCTGTTTTCCGATGGTCTTAGGCGACCTTGCTAGTAGTTTTCAACCTGTGGGTCGCGACCCACAAGTTGAGAACCGCTGCAGTAGAGCCTAAGACCATCAGAAAACAGATATTTACATTATGATTCATAACAGTAGCAGAATTACAGTTATGAAGTAGCAATGAAAATAATTTTAAGATTGGGGGTCACCACTGCATGAGGAACTGTATTAAAAAGTCACAGCATTAAAAAAGGTTGAGAACCACTGATCTGGAAGAATCTTTTTCTACCTGCCTGGGCAGTGGCTCAATTCCCGAGGGGGGTGTCCCTGAGTTTCAGATGTTATTTTCTCCGTACACGCTGGAGAGCCTGGAGCTGAAGCTCCAAGGACCAGTGGGGTTGTCACCTCCCCCCAGAGCTACAGTTTCTAAGCTCTCCCAGCAAACAAGGGTCAGATTTATGTGTGAGAGGGACTTTGGGGCTCGGTGGGAAGAGGATTCTGGGCTGTTTCTCCTCCAGGATCTCGCCCGATGGCTCGCCCATGCCCTTTCTTGGTGGGCACTCAGCCTAGTGGTGTCTGGTGGGGGAGGTGGCACTTCCTTTTGTCTCTGGTGGGAGCTGTGATCAGGAGGTGACGCCTGCTCTGCCTGCTAGTGGTCCATGTCTGCTTCTTCGCTCCCCTGGCCACCGGGCGGAGCAAGGAGGAGCCGCAGGCACCTCGCTGAGGCTGAAAGAGTCCAGAAACTTCCAGTTTATTCCTTCACCATTTCCTCTTCATCTGTTGGCATATTTGGGTCTTTTGACTGCTCGTGTGTTCAGATGTGGGGTTGAGGGGTTAACTTAGGCCCCCCTGTTCCACCTTACCCGCGGCTCTAATCATAGGCACTGACTCTCACTGTGCTTTCCCCATAGAAACTTCACCTGGAGATGCTGACAGACCAGCCACGAACCACGAAATACCACCACGTGATCCTGCAGAACCGGGCGTCCCTCAAAGACAAAGTGATCCTGGATGTGGGCTGCGGGACCGGGATCATCAGCCTCTTCTGTGCACACTACGCGCAGCCCCGAGCGGTGAGTGGGAAGGAGCTCGGTGGCATGTCCTTTGTGTACCAGGCGTCGTGTTGACAGAGTTGGCAGCAGATCCTTGCAGACCGCCTGTCAGAGGTCATGACTTTGGTTAATGAGCCACAGACAGCACAGAGTGTGATGGGACAGAGAGGAAATGTCCCAGTGAGCTGCACGTGGTGTGTAGCTTTTTAAAATATTTATTTCCCTCGAATATAGAAACACATGCATCCCACATGTATAGGTCACATCCGGATGTCGTCCTTACCCTGAGCAGTGACTACTCAGCAGGGACAGAACAGACCTCTTTCTCTTTCTTTTTTTAATATATTTTATTGATTTTTTTACAGAGAGGAAGGGAGAGAGATAGTTAGAAACATCGATGAGAGAGAGACATCGATCAGCTGTCTCTTGCACGTCCCCTATTGGGGATGTGCCCGCAACCAAGGTACATGCCCTTGACTAAAATCAAACCTGGGACCTTTCAGTCCGCAGATCAATGCTCTATCCACTGAGCCAAACCGGTTCAGCTCTTTCTTTAAAGCTTGCCTGGGCTGTGCAGCGTTGCAGCCCCTTGCACAGCTGATGTAATGCCAGGTGTACAGGTGCGGCCGCAGTGCAAGGACCACCTGAATTGAGATCCTTTTGGAACCAGGACACGGTGCTCAGAACCCTCCGCTGAGAACCTGGATTGAAATGTGTCAGAAGCCACTGTGTCTGAAAGTCGGGCTGTCCTCTGATGAGGGCTGAGAACATCCTGCATCGGTTAGGGATTGCTGCTGCGTGAACAGGACCTGGTTCTGGCCTTACCCAGGGGGCCTCGGGGCAGGCGGCCCTGCGGGGTGCAGAGGCTTCTGTTCCCCTGTGGCCCCAGGTCTTTGGGCAGAAGGTGGAGTTAGAGTAAGAGGCAGCCCCCTCCCCAGGGCTCCATCCACACAGGTAGCGCACTGGCCCTCCCGCCGCCGGCACACGGCCTTCCTGCTGTCCCTGCTGCCTGCCACGTACCCCGATGAGGTTCTCACTCAGCCGAGGCGGTGACAGGCCGAGCGGTGCCAGCACGGGCCCTGATGGCGCCTCTCCACGTGCAGGTGTACGCGGTGGAGGCCAGCGAGATGGCCCAGCACACGGGGCAGCTGGTCATGCAGAACGGCTTCGCCGACATCATCACCGTGTTCCAGCAGAAGGTGGAGGACGTGGTGCTGCCGGAGAAGGTGGACGTGCTGGTGTCCGAGTGGATGGGCACCTGCCTGCTGGTAAGGGCGGGGCAGCGGCTGGGCTGGGCTCTGGAGTCTTCCTCACAAATCGTGATTAATTTTGATGTTTTCTCTAAGGGCAGATGTAAGTGATTTTTTTTTTTATATGAACATTGGCCTAGTGTCTTATTTTTAACTGATTAAAAAATGCTTTTATAAGAATCTGGTATTCTTTCTTTCATGAGTGATTTACATAAACCCTGTTTTCTTTGGGAATATCTAGTGCTTAATGTATGAGGCTGATTTAAAAAAAATATATATATTTTATTGATTTTTTACAGAGAGGAAGGGAGAGGGATAGAGAGTTAGAAACATTGATGAGAGAGAGACATCGATCAGCAGCTTACTGCACACTCCCTACTGGGGATGTGCCCACAGTCAAGATACATGCCCTTGACCAGAATCGAACCTGGGACCTTTTAGTCTGCAGGCTGACGCTCTATCCACTGAGCCAAACTGGTTTCGGCTGAGGCTGATTTTTGATGCAAGCAGTTGTCTCTTTTCCCAGAAGCCCCCTGTTTAGCGGCAGTGACACCCGGCCTGGTGCTCCCTGAGTCTCACAGGTGGGAGTGGACAGCTTTTTGGTTATGCGCCCCCCTCTTCTGCATAGTGCTATGTGCTCCCAGACCCTGAACTTGGAGGCCAGGGACAGGTGTGGGAGCTGGGCCTGCGTGTACCCCTCTCCTTGGACCCTCTGCCCAGCCCGCTTCTGACTCAGGATGTAAGACATTGGGTGAAACACCCCCATCTGAAATTCAGCCTCTGTAAAAATCCAGAGCAATAGCATCTGGGTGAGCCTCAGGGGATGTGGCTGATGTTTCTAGCAAGGGATCCGTTTAAATGTGTTGCTACCAGGACAAGGACCCTGGGGCAGACGGAGAGCCCTGGGAGGCCTGGCTGCTTCGTGCAGGCGCCTGGGATACCCTCTCAGGAAGGGTCCCGTGGTGCCTTGGCCCATAGTTGGTGGACTGGGTACAGGAGGTTGTGAATTAGGGAGCTGTCACAGTTCCACCCACTTGTAATGTCCCCATGTCCCTAGGCAGAACCCGCTGTCTCTGGCTGCCCCTCTCCTGCGCTTCTTGCCCTCCTGGCTTCCTCTTCAGATTTCTGGCCTGTTCTCAGAGCTCCTCAGACTTCCGGTCCCCAGCCTCTCCCACCCATCTTCCTACTGTGTGAGACAGAGATCATGGGATAATACAGAATCAAACCCAAATATAAATGCATTTAGTTTATAATAAGGGGGAGGTGTTCAGTCACTGAGGTTAGGATATGTAATTGTCTGAAGATGCTGCTGAAACAATTGATTCTTTTGCAGAAAGTGGTTAGGTCCTTCTTCACACCGTAGGCTAAAATAAATTCCAGATGGGTTACAGAGTTAAGCATTTTTTTAAGTGAACATAAAACAATTTTTCAAAATTTTATCTGATGTTAAGATGGGACAGTCTTCCTGAAAGCAAAGCCCACAAAGAAACGATAGAATAAAGTGACCAAAGATGTGTCCTTTATGATAACCACCCTATAGATTATGAAAAGGGAAGGGAAACTGAAGAATTGCAGCTTATAAGACACAGGATCCTTGTAAAGAGTTCCAGTAAGGCAATAAGCAAAGCATAAGACAAATGACTCCAGGGAGGTGGCCAGGGGCATAGAAAGCACAAGGCCAGACATATGAACATTTTCAATGTCACTAGTGATCAAAGAGGTAACATATCTTTTGAGATGTCACATTGGCTGAGAAATCACCTAATATCTGATGATAGCCTGTCATTGGGATTTTGGGGAAACTGTCAGCCTCTTCGTGGCAGCATAGATTGGTATAGCTTTTTGAAGGAAACCAAGGCATTAAACATATTTAAATGGTATTATTCTAAGATTTTTTTTACATAAACTTATGCTCAAAAATGTATATGACAACACCATTGAAAATGGAAGAAAATGGGGAAAAGCACAAATAACTGTGGCAGTCTATATAAGAGAATACTCCGTGGCCATTAAAAATTAGGCTTTAGGAAGATTCTCGATAAATGTAGAGAAAAGTTAGTGATAGTTTGTCGGTTCTAAAAAAAAGGACAAAAAGATAATTGCGGTATGATTCCAGTTTTGTCGGTAAAACCACATGTGGCAGTGACCGAGCTTCGGGTCCAGGTGAGAGGGAGCAAGCGTGTCGTGGTCACTTCTGAGTGACCGGACCAGCCGAGGTGGGATGAGAGTGAAGTTTACTCTGACAGCCACGCCCAGTTCCGAATTCTAACTCAGCACGATGTGACTTACACCCAAGCTGTAAGAGGAGGTGACCGTTGGTGTGTGGGTATAAGCAATCCTCTGAGACGTGTTGCTGGTAATACTCTTGAGGGTTGTTAAGCTCGTAAAGATCCCAGATCGTGCGAACGCGGCAGGGACGTCTGTGCAGACACTGGCCTCAGTCACCGTCTCCCGTGTGTCCCTCCCTCCCCTGCAGTTTGAGTTCATGATTGAGTCCATCCTGTACGCCCGGGACGCGTGGCTGAAGGAGGGCGGGATCATCTGGCCGACCACCGCCGCCCTGCACCTCGTGCCCTGCAGCGCCGACAAAGACTACCGCAGCAAGGTCCTCTTCTGGGACAACGCCTACGAGTTCAACCTCAGCGCGCTCAAGTGAGTGGCCGCCGCGGCACCCGCAGGCGCACGTGGGCCCCGCAGGATGAGCTGCGGGCATTGCACTGTCTGTGGCAATCTGAGGTCCCCACTATCGGGGGAAAAATAATGTCCTGTTTACGGGCAAGACCTTGATAAATGCATGGGCCATTAAAACATAAATACAGTGGTACCTCGAGATACGAGTGCCCTAACATACGAGGTTTTTGAGATACGAGCCGTCAAGCAAGCGATTTTTGCTTTGAAATACGAGCAACATTTGAGATAGGAGTGATCGTGCGGAACGGCTGGCTGCACACGACCCACCAGTTTACTTCGACTCGAGTGTCTCATAGTTTCCCACGCCTCAAGGTTACGGAACGAATTAAACTCGTATCTCGAGGTACCACTGTATATGTTCCCACCAAGAACTATAAATTTTCAACAAGGACCAGAACATTTGATTTCCTGGTGTTTAACATATGACACACTTGCACAGCTGAGCTTCAGGATGGATTTCCTGAGAAGGCTTTCCATTTCTCTGCTGCCTCCTCGGGGAAGGATAGCAACATAAGCCGGTGGCTGCTTCTGAGGGTGCCAGGGTAACTAAGCCCTGGACATTAGGGAAGGGCCATTTGTCAGAAGCTGCAAGAAACTTCCATTCATGTAGCAAGGACCAGGTGAGATTGGATTTCCTGAAAAGGCTTTCCATTTCTCTGCTGCCTCCTCGGGGAAGGATAGCAACATAAGCTGGTGCTGCTTCTGAGGGTGCCATGGTAACTAAGCCCTGGACATTAGGGAAGGGCCATTTGTCAGAAGCTGCAAGAAACTTCCATTCATGTAGCAAGGACCAGGTGAGCCTGGATAACTGCTGGACATCCAGACGGGGAGTAGAGAGCAAGACAGGGGCCTCTGGGCCTTTTGTTTCTTATTAAAAAATTGAAGAAAAATAAGTGATGGGGAGGACATGCAGGAGGTCCAGTGGTGTCTCCTGGGAGTCAGGCCCAAGAGGGTGCCTTCAGTCCCGGTGATTCACTGCTTTCATTAAGGAATAACCTAGAATAGGAATATATTTCTTATTTGCTGTGTAATAGAAGATCCATGAAAGGTATTTTATAATAAGACGGGAGCCCTGGTGCATGACATTTGTGCACTGGGTGGCTGGGGGTGGGAGGTGGTGGGTCCCTCAGCCCAGCCTGTGCCCTCTTACAGTCCAAGACTCCTTGGGGGATGCAGGCCTAAGCTGGCAGTTGGACATCCTCTGAGGGGTCCTTCGGTCTGCCACAGAGGCGGGAGAGGCTTGCTGCGCTTGCCAGCCGTGAGCCCAGCTTTTGGCTGAGCAGTGCTTCCCCTGTGGGGGCACACTGGCCACCAGGGGGCAGCTCCCGTGTTGGACCACTGCCCCCTGGTGGTCAGTGTGCGTCAGAGCGACCGGTGGTTCTGCCATTCAGTTGATTTGCATATTAGCCTTTTATTATATAGGATAGATTCTAAAAAAAAACACCACACTGTGCCCTGTGTATCCTGGGGGTGTGGTGAAGGTTGGTTTCTGGTGTTCACACCTTGTGAAGAGGGCAAAAGGGAAGTGCCCCATTGCTGCACTCCAGCTGCCTGGCCTGTGGGGAGGGTCAGGGGAGGGACCCATGGCTGCATTCTGGCTGCCTGGCCTGCGGGGAGAGTTAGGGTTCGGGTGGGGTGAGGGGTGGGCAGGGACCCAGAGTTGGGCTCTCAGGGCTGCAGACAGCAGAGTAGAGTTCCTGCCTGTATAGCAGAGAAAAGGCATGTCCTGTTGTCACGTGTGTCCCACCTGAGCTGTTGGTGATGGCTCTGAGTAATTCCTCTGATCTTTTTTCCCAGATCTTTAGCAATCAAGGAGTTCTTTTCGAAGCCCAAGTATAACCACATTTTGAAACCGGAAGACTGTCTCTCTGAGCCGTGCACTATCTTACAGCTGGACATGAGAACCGTGCAGATCGCTGAGCTGGAGGTGAGGCTGTGTAATCGGTGCACACATGTGTGAAACTTGTTATACAAGAAATGGATTTATATGCTTTTTACTATTGATTTTCTCATAGTCTCTTTTTCTTATGGTCTATTCTGATTTTCTTGTATATTTTTACATTATTTTCTTCCTAGTTAACCTCTTTAACATCTTCCATTATTTTTAAAGATTTATGTTTAATACTAGTGGCTCGGTGCATGAAATTCATACATAGCTGAGGGACCCCTCAGATTGCACCCTCTCCAATCTGGAACCCCCCAGGGGTGTTCAACTGCCAGTTTAGGCCCGATCCCACAGGGGTCAGACATCCCTCTCACAATCTGGGACCACTGGCTCCTAACCGCTCACCTGCCTGCCTGCCTGATTGCCCTGAAGCACTCTGCCTGCTGGCCTTCTTCTCTAACTGTCCCCCCTGCCAGCCTGTTTGCCCCCAACTGCCCCCCCCCACCAGCCTGCTCACCCTCAACTGCCC
>PVJN01044405.1:0-17333 GCA_004026805.1 Lasiurus borealis | reverse complement strand
ATCTAAACACTAAGTCTATAAAATAATAATAGTTGTGTCTAGAATGCAATATGCCCAGGCAATTGTATATTATTTAACAATAAAAATATATGAACTAGTGATATATACCACAACATAAACCCTGAAAACATGCTAAGTGAAAAAGTCACTAAAGACCACATTATATGATCTCATATATATGAAATATATAGGACAGGGAAATTTACAGAGACAGAAAGTAGATTAGTCATTGTCAAGAGCTAGTGGGGCCCTAGCTGGCTTTGCTCAGTGGATGAAGCATCGGCCTATGGACTGAAAGGTCCTGAGTTTGATTCTAGTCAAGGACACATGCTTGGGTTGCAGGAGTCATGCAGGAGGCAACTGATCAACAATTCATCATTGATGTTTCTCTCTCTTACTCTCCCTTCCTTTATATCAATAAAAACATATTTTTAAAAATGAGCTAGTGGGAAGGGTGGAATTAGGGAGAAATAAGGAGTGACTGCTAATGTGCACTGTGTTTCCTTTTGAGGTAAAGAATATGTTCTAAAAGTGATTGTTGTAATGGTTGTTTCACTCTGTGAATATACTAAAACCCACTAAATGGTGTGTTTTAAGAGAAGTAATTGCATAGTATGTGAATTATCCTATCTAATAAAGAGGGAATATGCTGACAGTCATGCCCTCACAAAATGGTGGCGGCCACAGCCAATAAGGTGAGACTATGCTAACTGACTTCCATGTCCTCAAAGATGGAGGTGCCTACAACCACAAGATGGCAGCGCCCAGTCCCCTAAGCCCCACCCAGGCAGCAAGCATGCTGCACGGTCAGGCCCAACCCCAGGCAACTATGGCTGTTACACATGCCTGCCTCTGGAGTCCCTCAGACCTCTCAGCCTCCCAGCCACCTAGGGCCAGCCCAGGACAGAGGCAAGCTTTGGATGGTGGCTGTCCAGCTGCCCAGGGCTGGCCAAGGCTCAGGTAACCAGGGCTGGCCGAGGCTTGCACTGCTGGTAGTGGCAGCAGCAAAGTTGTGATGGGGGCATTGCCTCACTTGATGACCAGATCATCTCCCACCCCTAGGACTCCTGAACTGTGAGAGGGGACAGGCTGGGCTGAGGGACCCCCTTCCAGCGCATGAATTTTCATGCAGCAGACCTCTAGTATCTTAATAAAGCTTTTCCTATATAATAAAAGGCTAATGGCAAATTAACCAGTCACTATGACATGCACTGACCACCAGAAGGCAGAAACTAAATGCAGGAGATGCCCCCTGGTGGTCAGTGAGCTCCCATAGGGGGAGCGCCACTCCTGGCTGGGCTCCCAGCTGGGGAGTGCAGCTGTGGTGGCGGGAGCCTATCCCACCTCTGCAGGAGCACTGAAGATGTCTAATTGCTGGCTTAGGCCTGCTCCCCATGAGTCTAAGCCATCAGTTGAACATCCCCCAAGGGCAGCCGGGCTGAGGGAATCCCACCCCCAGTGCATGAATTTTCGTACACTGGTCCTCTAGTCTACACTAATAAAAAAGAAACATGGAAATTAACCATTACTCCACTATGCCAAGCCCCACCCATCAGCCAATCAGGAGTGAGTATGCAAACTAACTCAACCAAGATGGCGGCAGGACACAGAGCTGGAGCAAGCAAGAGGCTTGGGTTGCCCCGGTAATGGAGGAAGCCAAGCTTCCCATCCTCCCTGGCCTCCACTCAAGGCTACAAAGTTTCAATTATAGAAGATAAATAAATCCTAGATACTTGCTTCCATCAGGCCGTGGCCTCTGCTCAAGGAGGCACTGAAAAAAAAAAAAAAAAAAGAAAAGAAAAGGAAAGAAAAGAAAAAGCCTAGGGTTGATCAGACTGTCAGTGGGGGGTCAGTTGAAGGTGATCAGGACAGCAGGTGGGGTGAGCAGGAGGGGAAGTTGGGGGTGAGCAGGCCAGTGGAGAGGGAAGGTAGTGATGAGCAGGTCAGCAGGAGGGGTAGTCGGGGGCAAGCAGGCTGGCAGGCAGAGTGGTTAGGGGCAATCAGGTAGATAGGCAGGCAGGCGAGCTGCTGGAGCCAGCAGTCCCAGATTGTGAGAGGGATGTCTGAGCGCCGGTTTAGGCCCAATCCCTATAAACCAGGAGGAAGACATCCTTCAAGGGATCCTAGATTGGAGAGGGTGCAGGCCAGGCAGAGGAACATCCCCTCTCCCATGCACGGTTTTCATGCATCAGGCCACTAGTATATATATATATAAAATCCTAGCAGAGATAGTGGCAAATTTGCCAACACACACACACATACACACACACACACACACACACACACACACACACACACACCCCACACACACACACCCCCCCACACACACACACTAGGAGCCCAGTGCACAAAATTTGTGCACTGGGGGTGGGGTGATTCCCTCAGCCCAGCCTGCCCTGTCTCACAGACTGAGAGCCCTCAGGGAATGTCCCACTGACAGCTTAGGCTCACTTATAGGAAGTGGACCTAAGTCGCAGTCTGGCCTTCCTCTGTGGGAGGTGAATGGATTGACCAGGGGAAGACACCAGCCCCATTACCACACTTTTGTGACTGCCAGCCACCATAGCCACCAAGGTGTTTTCATCAACACGGACTCCAGTCTCTTTACAATGAAAAAATGACAACTTTCTTTAGGCATTTTCAAGATGTATCTTTCATAGGATATAACCTACCCTTCTTCCTTTCTCCCTTCCTTCCTTCCTTCCTTCCTTCCTTCCTTCCTTCCTTCCTTCCTTCCTTCCTTCCTTCCCTCCCTCCCTCCCTCCCTCCCTCCCTCCCTTCCTCTCTCTCTCTTTCTCTCATTCTCACCTGAGGATATGTTTCCAATGATTTTTAGAGAGTGTGGAAGAGAGAAAGACAGAGAGAAACATCAAAGTGAGAGGAACACTTTGATTGGTTCCCTCCTGCATGAGCCCTGACCTGGGCCCCGGCCAGGCAGGAGCCTATAACCTAGGTACATGCCCTTCATCAGAATTGAACCTGGAGAGAATCCAAGATGGCGGCATAGGTAAACACCTACACTGCTACCTTGCACAACAATTTCAAAACTACAACTAGAAGACAGAACGGACATCATCCAAAACCACAGGCAAGCTGGCTGAGTGGAAATTCTACAACTGTAGGGAAAGAGAGGGGCTTGTGGAGAACCAGAGGAGCCGCAAAAAGCTGAGGTACGGAGACGCATGTAGGGAGAGAGCGGGTGCTGGAGTACCTGGCTAGTTTTCTCTGGCAGGAGGGAAACAGAGACTCTCAAAGGCATTGAACCCCATATCTTATGACACTAAACCCCAGATCCGGGCAAAATTCATACGGGGAGAGTTTGGACTGTGAAAAGGGAGAGGTGCACAGAAATTTAGGGGAGTTGCAAAAGATCAGAGGTCTGGTAGCATGCATAGCACTACACGCAGAGCACAGATTGCTGATTATGCCGCTGGCTTTCGTGAGTGGGCGGGAGACAGACCCTCCCAACCGTGCCACTTTTGACTCCACTAAGCCCCAGTTTCGGGTGAAACCCTGAGGACCTAAACTCGTGTGGTCCAGGGGCACAGGGGAACCAGAAAAGCAGGTGTCTGGAGGCACTGCGGGAGCAAGTGCACAAGGACCACTCCAGTGATTACCCAATCACGTGAGACTCAGGGACCATGGAGGGCGGGGCCGACTGAAAGGCAAGGTGGTCCCTTAAGCCCTGGGACTCCACCCATCCCAAGCTCAACAGAGAGGCTTCTGCGGTTTTGAAAGTCTGGTATCATAAGGCTGAATCCAACAGAATTTCTCCCAGCATAGTGAAAATGCCGAGATATGGGAAGGGATCACAAACAAAAGAAATGGAGAAAAAGAAACGACTGAATATAGAGTTCAAAACCATGCTTATAAGGTTTTTCAAGAATATGCTAGAAAAGTTGGATAAAGTTAGCAAGAGCCAAAGGAGATGAAAAAGGACCAACTAGAGATGGAAAAGGTCCAACTAGAGATGAAAAAGGACCAATTAGAAATTAAACATACACTGACTGAAATAAAAACTATTATACAGAGTCCTAACAGCAGACTAGAGAAAGGCAAGAATCAAGTCAAAAATTTGAAATATAAAGAAGCAGAAAACATTCAACTGGAAAAGCAAGAAAAGAATCCAAAAATGTGAAGATAATGTAAGGAGCCTCTGGGACAGCTTCAAGCATACCAACATCAGAATTGTGGGGGTGCCAGAAGAAGAGAGAGAGCAAGATACTGAAAACCTATTTAAAGAAATAATGACTGAAAACTTCCCACATCTGGTAAAAGAAATAGACTTACAAGTCCAAGAAGCACACAGAACCTCATATAAAAGGAATCCAAAGAGGACTACACCAAGACACATCATAATTAAAATACCAAGAGCAAAAGACAAAGAGAGAATATTAAAAGCAGCAAGAGAAAAACAGTTCATTACCTACAAGGAAGCACCCATATGACTATCAGCTGATTCTCAACAGAAACAATGCAGGCCAGATGGGAGTGGCAAGAAATATTCAAAGTGATGAATAGCAAGAACCTACAACCAAGATTACTCTATCCAGCAAAGCTATCATTCAGAATTGAAGGTCAGATAAAGAGCTTCACAGATAAGAAAAAGCTAAAGGAGTTCATCAACTCCAAACCAATATTATATGAAATGCTGAAAGGTCCTCTTTTAGAAAAGGAAGAAGAAAAAGGTAAAAGACAAAAAATTATGAACAAATACATATCTATCAACAAGTGAATCTAAAAATTAAGTGAATTAAAAATTTGATCAACCAAATAAACTGGTGAATATAATAGAATCAGGAGCACAGAAAGGGAGTGGACTGTTAATTCTCAGGGGGAAAGGGGTGAGGGGTATACAGGGAGAGACTGGACAAAAATCATACAACTATGGATGAGGTCAATGGGAGGGAGGTAAGGGCAGAGGGAAGGGTGGGAGCTGGGTGGAGGCGTGCTATGGAGGGGAAAAAAGAGAAACAAATGTAATAATCTGAATAATAAAGATTAAAAAAAAAAAAGAATTGAACCTGGACCCTGTGGTCAGCAGGCCGAGGCATTATTCACTGAGCCAAACCAGCTAGGGCAGGATATGACATTTCTCAGCCCCTCCAGCAGCAGATGTTTGTTTTTTCCTCCAGAAGTGTGGTAGAAAACTTCAGATCACCTTTTAAAATTTTTATTATACCCAAGTTACCAAGAACATTACCAGGGGAGTATAGGGAGTTTCGTCAATGAGCGGTCAGAAAAAGTGTTTTCTCTGCAGCTCATGTGCAGATGCAGGACTGTTGGCAAGCCGAGGCTGGCACCTCCCCCCCACCCCCCCGCTACCCTTCTCATCTCCAGGCCTGCTCAAGTCTCCACCATGGCTTGGGTATGGCCTCCCGCTCTGCTGAAGCCTCTGCTGCAGCTTGGGCAGGGCCCCCTAGCTCCTATCAAGCCTCTACCACAATGTGGGCAGGGCACCCCCAGTCTGCTCAGGCTCTGCTTAAGCCTGTGCTGTGGCTTGGGCAGGTCCCCCTGACTCTGATCAAGCCTCTGCCGCAGCATGGACAGGGCCCCCCAAGCTCCAATCTGGCCCTGTTGAAACCTCTGCCGTCCCCACCCTCCAGCTGCTTAGCGTCAAGGTCCATAGACCAGGAATGGCCAAGGGCATTCTGGGATCCCAGCCGGTCAGGGTCTATGCATGGGCCTATAGACTTTGAGTGACCTGGGTCACGAGGATGTTCCCAGGATCCAGGCTGCTGGACGCCTGCATATGCAAATTAACACACCATCTTTATTGGGTTAATATGCATACTCACTCCTGATTAGCTGGTGAGCATCACAGAGGTATAGTCAATTTGCATCTTTCTCTTTTATTAGTGTAATAATAGGTTGGGCAAACATAGGCTCACAGTTGCTAGTATGCAAAATTTTATTTTTATATTATTATTTATTAATTGTCATATTATTTGTATTACAACTATAAACCTATTTTTGCCCACTCATACACACACACACACACACACACACACACACATATATGTATACACATATATATTATATGAGAATTTCCTACTGTATTTTCCCCTACCTAATGCATTTAAGAGGTCACCAAAGACAAAAGAAATTCAGTTTTTATAACAATCCAGGAGCAGATGGTACAGAAAGGCTCTAACAAGGTAAGTATATTATATACAGGGTGTCCCTCCAAAATGTATACACACTATAAAGGCAGTCTATTAAAGTACTACAGGCCCAGTGCACGAATTCATGCACAGGTGGGGTTCCTCGGCCTGGCTGATGATTGGGGCCATCTTGACAAGTCCCAATTGGGGCCAATTGAGACCAGCTGGCTGGAGGTACTGCAGAAGGATGGCTGGCTGGGGGAGGAGGGGGCGGGGGGGGAGGGACCGTGGGAGATTGGCTGGCCACAGGAGGTTGGTGTGGAAGTGCATTGATCGTCAGGGAGCGTCTGTCCTCTGGTGGTCAGTACACATCATAGTAATAGGTCAACCAGTCATTTGGCCATAATGGTCACTTAGGCTTTTACACATATAGATATTTCATTTTCAATATGTAATAGAATCTATAGCTATCAGCTGTTAAAGTGTGTATATATTTTTTGGGGGACATGTTGTAGTATATAGACAGTTTTTAACTGCAGTTTCTTATTTAATGCAAACACAATGTTTACCCAGAAGACTGCATCGTCCATGAGGTAGTGGTTCACAACTTTTAAATATGAAAAATTTTATGAGAATTCTAGAAGTCGGCTGTGACAACAACTTAAAATTTAAATCTCTGCAAATTCCCTCATAAAAACAGAGCAATTAAATAGCAAAATCAAAACCTCATGCGCAATATTCCAAAACACAAGAAGGTGGGAACAACCCACTATAGATCTATGTGGGTAGTACAAAGAAGAGGATAGTAATAGGGCATTTGCCCTTCGACAGAACAAAAAACTCCAAAAATTACCAACAGGGATTCTATATATAGCACAGTAGGCAAAATTGAGAAAAGTATATAAAAGTGTGTGTGTGTGTGTGTGTGTGTGTGTGTGTGTCTATATATAAATTTGAGGAAAGTATATAAAAAGGAATAGGTTCTTTTCACTACAAAAGAATGTGAGTGAAAGGGTTCATAATAACTCTTTAGGGCATAGAATACTCCAGGCACTACAAACTCTCAAAACTAAACATTCAAAGCTCTCTTCCAAAACAAAGCTACACTGAAGAGAAACTACAGGGAACAGGCCCCAGATTGAAGAGGACAGGGGCAATAGGAAAAAAGAAAAGAGAAACTCCAGATAACATTGGGAAGGAGAAAGGAATGAGGAGCTCTTACATAATAAGGTATACTTAGAATGGCTAACTACACATAAAAATGTGTAAAAGAAAATAAAAGTAAATCTGAAACAAAGTTATTATAAGAAAAAAGAATAAGAATAAAATAAATATCTAAAGACAATGAAAGCATAACACAAAGACTTGCTGACAAAACAGGTAAACACTATAAACTACTACTTCAAATCAAGCTGAAGACTTTAAGAAATTAGACATAATATAAATAACATAAATTAGAATTAGGACAACCTCCAAAAGTACCTTTCTATAAGAAAGAAAAATAAATTTAAAAAGAATTAAAAGAAACAGAATTATAAACATGACAGATAATATATAACTAAAAGAAAGTTTTTTTAATATAAAATACAAAAATTAAAAAGAAAATGGCAAATAATGAAGATAAAGAAGATCCAACATACATACAATAGAATACCTGATGAAGAAAAATAACACTTATATAACCACAATTGGAAAACATGTTTCTGATATAAAAACAAACATCTGAAGCCATATAGTGAAAGGGAATATCATATACCTAAGAATATTGACCCAGACTAATGATTACCAAGCTATATTCTAATAAAACTACTGAGCTTCTATGCAAAAATATCAACTGACTTGTAAAGGAAAGAATAATAAGATTGTTATCAGATTTTGCTCATCAAAAGTACTTGTACAAAATAACATACTTAGATAGCCAAAGAAAAAAAACTGGAGCCAAGGACTTTATATCTACCTAACTAAAAGCACTAAAATGACAGATAAATTGTTTTTAACATTCCAGAACTTAGCATAATTCCCATAGGCTCTTCTTGGAAACTTATTAGTTGACAAGCTTCAGGATTCCAAAGTAATTAAAGATACATAGGGACTGATGGGGAGAATTAAATGTATAGTAATCTACAAAGATAAGACCAAATAATTATTAAAAGAGAACACAGATAGTATGTAATGGTATGTTCTGACACTGTAAATAAGTTGAAATATTTTTTAAATGGTGTCTTACTCTTTCTTTTTCTTTGGAAAAAAAAATATTAACTTTCTCTACTCTTCCCTTCTCTTCCTTTTGGCAGCTGAGGCCTGGAACAAAAAAGGAGGCATAGCCAAATACAAGGCTGATAGGGCCTGCACCAATGGGTTCAAGGAAGCAACTAATTATATCCAGAAGAAATTGAAAAATTAACTGAAGGTAACAGGAGCCACATTTCTTTCTTTCTTTTTTTTTTTAAATATACTTTTATTCATTTCAGAAAGGAAGGGAGAGAGAGATAGAAACATCAATGATGAGAATCACTGACTGGCTACCTCTTGCACGCCCCTACTGGGGATCAAGTCTGCAACCCCAGGCATGCGCCCTTGATTGGAATGGAACCTGGGATCCTTTGGTCCACAGGCCAATGCTCTATTTACTGAGCCAAACCAGCCAGGGCAGAAGCCACATTTCTTACTTTCAGAGAATGGAATTATAAATATGGAAATAAAGCAGGCTAGAATGAACTCTGTGGAGAACTATAAAGCGAAGTATGTAAGTCTCATACAGATATAAAAATTAACATAGATTAAATTACTATAAATATATATGTTCCCACATACAAACACATATAACATAGAGATAGATATACATACACATACACAGACATATATGTATTCATACATACAGATATTTCCTAAGTCCCAGTGAGCTTATCTAGTGTTTATATTTGTTACCAATTATACTAAGAAGAATCAAGGCTCCTTAGAGAAACAACTGATTGACAGAATAGCAAATAAAGTGGGCTGAAAAATCTTTTGTGCTATAAAGTAGAGATGCTGAAAGAATGGTGAGGACATTTCAAAAAGACACAGGGCTCCTACTGACTAAATCTGAGGCAATCTGAGCATCAAAAGAAATAATGATAGTAATGGATTAAGTAGGAATCCATAAATCCATACTAATAAATTGAATAGGTTGAATATCAACTAGTTAATTGTAGAAGGAATTGGAATTAGCAACCATCAGCTATTTACGTAGGAAAGAATCATCAATGAATGCTAAAAGGAGTTGGTGAAAATATATTATGGAAGAGAACATTTACATAGTCTATATATTATGGAAGAGAACATTTACATAGGCTCAAAGTATTTTCCCACAAAATATTATTAATTATAAAGTGAAAGAAAAGTCTAGAGTGAAGAAACTTGGCATCACCAACTTAATCAAGTGATCAAAGTTAATCTCACCAGTAAGTACCAAATCAACATAATGTGTTCTCTTATATGTTACACTAAGAAACATCACTTCTATGGTATTTCTGCCAAAAATTTATATGTGTAAATGCCAAAGACAAATTGAGGGACAAAGTAAAGAAGAAAAGAGAAAAACTATATTTGGAAAATAAAACATGCCCATAAATGCAACTTGTATCCTTTTTGCTCTCCAACATATAATTGAAAAAAACTGGCAGAATTTGAATGAAGTACATGCATTAATTTCATGAATCTGATGGTTATGTTGAGAGTGCCCTTGTCTTAGAAAAATATACACTGAATTATTTAAGGGTAATAGGACATCATGTTTACAACTTACTCTTAGTTCAGGAAAAAATATAATAAGAACAAATTGTGTGTGGGAGTGTGTGTGTTGGGGGGGAAAAGAGGGGATGATACCAAAGAGGGAGAGGGATGATACCAATGATATCAAAGTGCATGATAAAGCAAATGTGACAAAATTTTACCCAATAGAAAGCCTGAGTAACATGCATATGGGAAGTGACTTTTCTCTAAATTTGAAATTATTTCAAAATTTTTAAAAAAATATAAAATAGGAAGGGAAATGGAATATATGCAAAGACAATTTAACTGTATTCAATAATTATGATAGTAGGTAGTGTTGGTAATATTATTCTGAAACTTTTATCTATATGATGTAGCATATAGCAGATAAATAATTATGATATATTTACCATGTACCATGGCCTTGGGAAACAATTACTACTATGGAAGAAATTATTTCTGTACACTGAAAAAGACCATAAACAATAAATAATTTAGTATCCACAGCACTCTTAATGCCAGATTGTGATGCTAAAACCCCATTTTTCCACTAAAAGAAACTACGACTTATTGGAAATATAGGTGATTACAATTTCTAAGAGGAAATGTACTAGAGGAGCTTGAAACAATATTATAATGAAGAGCAAGGTAACTACTAAAAACCACTGGAAATGTGTCCAGTACTCCACAGCTTACCTAATGGGGATCCCACTGCTTTTGGAAAATAAGAAGAACCAACTCCTTTTCTTGAAAACTGCTTAAGGCAATCAAGCACTTATCCCACCTTTCCTATATGAATTGCACCACTGTGCAACACTAAGACAGGTGAAGGGGAAGTGTTTCTTTATAGCAGTATTTCAGCTAAATATTTTTTTAAAATTGTGAAGCCAGATATGAAAGTGATTACATGTATTTAGTATTTACAGGTAGCCACAAAGTTCCCTTGCATGCTAGTTAGAAGTTATCTGGCCGAAACCGGTTTGACTCAGTGGATAGAGCGTCGGACTGAAGGGTCCCAGGTTCGATTCTGGTCAAGGGCATATGCCTTGGTTGCGGGCACATACCTGATTGGGGGCTTGCGAGAGGCAGCTGATCGATCTCTCTCTCATAGATGTTACTAACTCTCAATCCCTCTTCCTCTCTGTAAAAAAAATCAATAAAATAAAAAAACAAAACAAACAAACAAAAAATAACCTCAACTCTTCCATTTGAGAGCCAATGCTCTAACTAGTCAGCAATCTTTTAAAAAAAAAAGAAATTATCTGTACATTCCCTTTCATTTTTAGCACAAACATGTTTTCTGGACACCTTTCATGTTAATAGTTACAAGCTGAAGACTACACTAAAGCAATATCATATAGTTGTTTTAGATTTTCAACAGCAGTTATAATACTGAAAAATTTTCTGCTATTTCACACATAAGGATTCTGCTTAACAATGACTGTTACACATGTGCTCACACCAAACACTAGTTACAGAGTTAAAATTTGCACAAGTTCCATTATCTCTAGATCTCAATATCCATTTCTGTCATCTTAAAAATGTAATCAGCAAGGTTTTCTGTATTACTAATCACTGGAACCAATGACTGAGAAGGTAATATAATTCAGTTCAAATACTGCCAGAATTTTGAGCACATTGGATTTTCCTGATTTATTAAATATCTTAACTATCACATGAAATCTCATTTACAATAACACGCAGTATTACAAACATTGATTGGGCAAATAGAGTAATTATGAACCAGATTACATTTACTTTTGGTTTAAACTATTCAGCCTTAATTTATGCATTCACTTTCTTGATATACTGCTTTGACTGGGGTGTAATGTAATCTGCATTAAGTATACTCCATATTAAGAACCAGTGAAAGCAATGAAAGGCCCAGCCAGTAGTTCAGTGGTTGAGTGCTGACCTATGAACCAGGAGGTCAAGGTTTGATTCCTGGTCAGAGCACATGCCCAGGTTGTGGACTCGATCCTAAGTTTGGGGCATGTAGGAGGCAGCCAATCAATAATTCTCTCTCCTCACTGATGTTTCCTATCTACCTCTCCTTTCTTCCTCTCTCAAATCAAAAAAATATATTTTAAAGCAAAGAAACAGTAAAAAGTAAATACAATATTTAAAATGTTTTTGTGGATAATCCAGAAGTGAAAAACTTCTGGTCTGTTTTTTATTTTAAATTTTTGCATTTTATAAATATAATTTTGGATCCAGTAAGCAGACATCTTTATAAATAAACCTGGATGAGCAACATATATAGCCCCTGGGTCCTTCTTCCCTCCTTTATTCTCAACCTCTTCACAATCTCCTGCATTCACTGAAAAATGCAGTTGAGTCACCCATTCCATGGGCCCAATTCTGGACCCAATTATCACCCAATGTGTGAAATCTTTATTTTAGATTAAAATTATTTATTTTAATATTGTTAAAACATCAGAATTGCAAACAGAATAACATTAACAAAAACTCATCATCTAGATTTAACAAATATAATAATTGGGTTATATCTGCTCCAAAATGTTTAATGAAATAAGTATTACAGATATATTTGAACCTCCTCTGTTCCCATCTAAAATCTCATTTTTCTCCCTTACTTCATAGATAATTATATTTCTAGAGGTGGCAGTATATTCCCATTCAGAATTTATACTTTTACTACAAACGTGTATTATTTTACACCTTAAAATGTGCATATATTGTGTGGCATAAGGACTGAAAACTAGATCTACATAAATAGAACGCCCAAGCTTCTATTAAAAAATTGTATATGATGTAGGTAGCTTTAGACATAGGCAGGAAAAGATGAACTGAGTGTTTAGTAAAAAGTTAGGGAATAATTGAATACCTATTTATAAGAAATAATCCTGAAAAATAATATCTAAGGGATTAATTAAAAGAGCAAAATTTCAAAATTTTTAGAAGAAAAAAAAATTATGATATAACAGTAGAAATTGATTTCTTAAACCAAGTACAAAATGCACAAAACACAGAAGAAAATATTGCAAAGTTTAGTTATGTTACAATTGTAAACATCTGTATGAAAACACGCCATAAAAGAGGGGGAAAGACTAGTTATGAATTTAAAAAAGCATTTGCTACACATATATCAATAAAGGATGAGTATTCACAATATGGAATAGTTCTACATGCTCGTAAGAAAGAGATAAAAAATATAGTAGGAATTAATGGGCAAATGGCTAAAATAGGCAAGTCATAAAAGCGGAAGTTGGAATGGTCAACAAACAAAAGAAAGATATTCAAATAAGTTAAAACAAAATTTAACGTTCTTTATCTTGGAGCATGTAAAATGTAAAAGCCTGACAATTTGAAGTGTTGGAAAGAAAAGGGAAAATTATATTGCCATTTGGAAAATAATTAGCCCATCTCTAGAGAAGCAGGACTTCATACATGTGTGACTCAGTTATTCCACTTTTAGATTAGAACCTAGAAAAACCCTGGCATATGTATTCATGAAGATATTTACAAGGATGTGTATTATCTATCCATGGAGCAATGGATAAGTTGTGCCATTTCCTTATTACTGAATTCTGTACAATAGCAAAAGGGAATGAATTCACATTCATTTAAAATTAAAAATAACAGAATCCAAAAAAAAAAGCAAGTTACTCGGTTTGTTTTTATTTAACAATTTTCTGTCTCACACCTGTTATACATCATGTCCATCATAAACAGAATCTAAAATAAGAACACATAATTTGAAAAACAAATTTTGTCCCCCATCCTCATAAACTAGAAGTGACTTTTATTTGTGTGATTATAAAATTAATGTGGCTCACCAACCCTGGCCAGGTGGCTCAGATGTTTCTCCCTCAAAAATAAAATAAATTTAAAATTTTTTAAATAAATAAGCATAGTTTAAGAAACAAATGTAATTTACTTCTGCTTGCTGACATTATTTTTGCAGAATATTTATATTTCTTATGTAGTAGCTACTGTGTATGTATATCAATCCTTTTCAACTAAACACATAATATGAAAATATGTGAAAGCTGTAATTTGTTTCACTTAGATGTTCACTGCAATAAATAAAATGTAAAATAATATTCTCAACTAAAAACACAGACAGCAAAAATATCCTAGGATCCATTTAAAGATCAAATTTTTCCTCAAGGAAAACTCTTGCCAATTTTTAAAAAAAAGTATTTTATTGATTTTTTACAGAGAGGAAGGGAGAGGGATAGAGAGCTAGAAACACTGATGAGAGAGAAACATCGATCAGCCGCCTCCTGCACGCCCCCTACTGGGGATGTGCCCGCAACCAAGGTACATGCCCTTGACTGGAATCGAACCTGGGACCCTTCAATCCGAAGACCTACGCTCTATCCACTGAGCCAAACTGGTTTCGGCTCTTGCCAATTTTAAGTGTTTTTTCAATCAAACTTCTCACCCAGCAAGGATGAAATATACAGAGGACAAAGATACTATCTCCCATTCACTGTTTAAGATTAATGAACACTGAAATGCAATGGTTTCTTTTGCCCATCTTACAATGAAAACACTGAATCAAATTCTGAGTTATAATGGTGTTTTGTGTTTTTTTTGTAAATATTATTTTATTTATTTCAGAGAGGGAGGGAGAGGAAAGATAGAAACATCAATTATGAGAATCACCAATTAGCTGCCTCCCGCACACCCCCTCCTGGGAGATATACCCTTGATGAGTATAGGACTTGAGTCCCTTTAGTCCTCGGGCCAATGTCCTATATACTGAGCCAAACCAGTTAGAGCTCTGAATTATAAGGGTTTGATGGTAGTCTAGAATAAGTGAAATTCAGGAATAAAAATATAAAATTTCATTTTAAACAGTAGCTTCAATTTCCTTCAACACTAAACATTTTACCAAGAGCTTACAAAAGTGTTCTAGACCTTTTCCTCTTCTTAAATCTTAAATTATTCCAATCAACATATTCTGAAAATATTCAATGAAAAATATACTTTGCTAAGCATTTACACATAACTAAACAAGGCTTAGAGAAAATAAGTAACTTGTCCCTAGTTACAAAGTTGTCAGAAGCAAAGTCTGTCTGCATCTAAACAGGTTTTCAGACTACACCACAACTGTATACTATTACTTTATTTGGTAATTATATCTGCTGCCTTATAAATACATTTATTATTTCTTTTAATATTGTTAAAACACTTTATATTTATTAATTTTTCCTATATTCATGTCTGTAAGAGCAACAATTGTTTTGTGCTTTAATATCTTACAGTATCCTTTTAATTTGTTGATTCAAGTTGCTTATATGATAGAAGAATGCCAGACTACAAGTTTAAAAATTCTCAAGGCCTTAATACTTGTAAAATAAAAATGATACCAAAATAATTGAGTGTTTACTGTGAATGCTTTCCATGTATTAAGTCATTTAATTCTCACAAAAGTCCTATGAAATCAATACATTATTGTCCTATTTTGCAGAGGAAAAAGCTAAAGGTTAGAGAATTTCTCTAATTTGCCCAAGATTTAGGTTACAAGAGCTAGTAGTTGGAGAAGCTAGGTTTCAAAAGCCATGGTATTATCTCAAGTGGTTACTTGCGTAAAGTGCAAACTGTCCCTCTTGGACTAGATAGTGACTAAATGAAATTTATTCATACTGTAGGGAGAATAAAAAAATGTAACTCTGGGCACTGATTTCTTAGATACAACACAAAGCACAGGCAATAAAAGCAAAAATAGACAAATGGGACTACACCAAACTTAAAAACTTTTGTGCATAAAAGGACACAATCAAGAAAGTGAAACACAACCTACAGAATAGGAGAAAAAATTGCAGATGATGTATCTGATAAAGAGTTAATATCCAGATTTTATGAAGAACTCCTACAACTAAAAACACAGCTCGTTAAAAAATGGGCAAAGGTCTTGAACAAACAACTTTCTAAAGATGATATACAAATGATCAACAAGCACATAAAAAGATGTTCAACACCACTAATCATAAGATAAATGCAAATCAAAACCACAATGAGGTTATCACCTCACACTGGTCAGGATGGGTACCATAAAACATACAATAAAAAACAAGCAAATAGAAAACAAGTGTTGATGAACATGTGGAGAAAATGGAACTCTGGTACCCTGTTGGTGGGAATGTAAAATGGTGCAACTTCTATGGAAAACATAGCAGTTCATCCCAAAGTAAAAATAGTACTTTCAATATAATCCAGCAATTCCCTTTCTGCATATATTCCCCCCAAAATTAAAAGCAGGATCACAAAGAAGTACCTGCATACCCATGCTTATAGCAGTATTATTCACAATAGCCAAAATATAAAAATGATCCTAGGTGTCTATTGACAAATAAATGGATAATGAAATGGAATATTGTGCAACTTTTAAAAAGAAAATCCTACTATCTGCTACAGCATAGATCAGTGGTCGGCAAACTCATTAGTCAATAGAGTGGCAAATCGCGGCTCGCGAGCCACACAGTTTGCCAACCATTAGCATAGATGAACCTGAGGGACATCATGCTAAGTGAAATAAGCCAGTTAAAAAAAGACATGTCCTCAAATAACACTGTTTTGCTCAACTTCATTCTGTTATAAGGTTGATGAGATGCCATAGGAACTTAAATTAAAATTTTTAATTTATTTTTTATTTATTTTTTAGAGAAAGAGGGAGAGGAAGAGAAACATCATTGTGAGAGAGAAACATCAATCAGCTGCCTCTCGAACATCTTCTACTGAGATTAAGCCTGAAACTGGGCATGTGCCCTGACCAGGAATGGAAACAGGAATCTTGAGGTGCACTTGACTACATCCAACCAAATGAGCCACACCAGCCAGGGTAGGGGCTTAATTTTTGTTTATATTAATTAGCCTGTGTCAAATATGCTTTCATTATACATCCTTTTAGTTAAAGTTGAAGAACATATGGACTATGTTAAGTGAGGAATTGCTGTATATAATTCCACTTGTATAAAGGATCTAAAGTGGTCAAATTTTAAAAGAAAATAGAATGGTGGGTAGGGAAAATGGAAAACCAGCTGTTTAACTGGTATAGAGTTTCAGTTCTGTAAGATGGAAAATTCTGGAGATTTGTTGCACCACAAGATGAAAATATTAACACTGCTAAATTGCACACTGAAAAATGGTTAAAAAGGTAAATATTAAGTGTTCTTTGCCAAATTAAAAAAATATATTAACTCTTTTCTTTCACTTCCCTTTCCTGTCCTCTCTGGTATAGTATTCAATAGTGATATAATGAAAGGACAGAGAAAAACAAAGAATACAAATACTTCAACAATGTAGAAACAAATTAAGAGAACTCCACATACTCATTATCAGTTTTTTTCTTAACCTGGAAATACATAAGTCGCCAGTGAAATATTATCCTACTAGAGGCCTGGTGCACGAAATTCATACATGGGTCCCTGGGCCTGGCAGGTGATCAGGGCTAATCTGGGCCTTCCTTCATTTCACTCCACCCCTGGTAGTCAGCACACGTCA
>PVJN01044404.1:0-17345 GCA_004026805.1 Lasiurus borealis | reverse complement strand
TGGGACAACATCAAGCGTACCTACATCAGAATTATGGGAGTGCCAGAAGAAGAGAGAGAGCAAGATACTGAAAACCTGTTTGAAGAAATAATGACTAAAAACTTCCCCCACCTAGTGAAAGAAACAGACTTACAAGTCCAGGAAGCACACAGAAGCTCAAACAAAAGGAATTCAAAGAGGACCACACCAAGACACATCAATAATTATAATGCCAGGGGCAAAAGACAAAGAGAGAACATTAAAAGCAGCAAAAGAAAAACAGTTAATTACATACAGGGGAGCACCCATACGATTGTCAGCTGATTTCTCAACAGAAACTATGCAGGCCAGATGGGAATGACAAGAAATATTCAAAGTGATGAATAGCAAGAATCTACAACCAAGAATACTCTATCCAGAAAAGCTATCATTCAGAATTGAAGGTCAGATAAAGAGCTTTATAGATAACAAAAAGCTAAAGGAGTTCATCACTGCCAAACCAGTTTTATATGAAATGCTGCAAGGTACTCTTTAAAAAGAGGAAGAAGAAGAAAAAGGTAAAGATAAAAATAATGAACAACAAATACACATCTATCAACAAATGAATCTAAAAATCAAGTGAATAAAAAATCTGATGAACAGAATAAACTGGTGAATATAATAGAATCAGGGGCATAGAAAGGGAGTGGACTGACAATTCTCAGGAGCAAAGGGGTGTGTGGGGCGTGGGAAGAGATTGGACAAAAATCATATAACCATGGATGAGGACAATGGGGGGGGAAGATAAGGGCAGATGGTGGGGTGGGAGCGGTTGGAGGGGAGCTATGGGGAGAAAAAAGAGGAACAATTGTAATAATCTGAACAATAAGGATTTATTAATTAAAAAAATAAATCTAGAGGAAAAAGCAAAAACATTGGGGAAGTGAAAGGAAGCTGGTCTTCTCATTTCATAAAATTGAGGTCTAAATATATTATTAATAGGTTAAATATCTACTATTAACACTTTATAACCATAAAGAATTAGAGGTAAGCATAATATAAAAATAACATTCTATATAAATATACATTTATGTCCATGTATACACTAAAATCTGAATAATGACAGCATATTTTATTTTACCTATTTAAAACCATAAGCAGTTAAGTGGATTTTTAAAAAAGATGTGGAGTCTATGCAATGATTATAAGTACATTAAATAAGAATCTATAGTCCTAAAACAAACAATGCATCTTCCTGTTTTGTTAATCCTCACACAAGGATATGTTGTTTTTTATTGCTTTTAGACAGAGGAAGGGAGAGGGAAAAATAATCCACATGAGAGAGAAATATTGATTGGTTGACTACTGTATATTCTCTGACTGGGGATGGAACCTACAATCTGTGTATGTGCCATGATCAGTATCAGAACCTACAACCCTTTGGTACACAGGGCAATGCTCCAACCAACAGAGCCAAAAACTGGTATTTTAAAAGATCAGTAGAACAGCCCCTGCTAGTCATTGTTTAGAGAAAAATAAAACCATTTTTGATTTTGAAAAAATAAAATCCTCACTTAAAGAAAGAGAGCGAAATGGGCAATGGTTTATATATATCAGGAGACTAAGGTGATGTATGAGCAGAGATCTGTGATATAAATAAGCAAGTCATGAAGAAGCTCTTTTGAGGAACAGGGAAGAGCATTTGCAAGTACTGTAATGTGGGGACCACCTTGCTGAGATCATGGACCAGAAAGAAAACCAGTGTTGGTGAAGAAGTTAGCAAGGAGATAAAAGATGAAATCTGTAAAACAGAAGAGTCCAGACCAGATCTTTTTCAGCCATAAGAGGAATGAATCTTTCTGACATACTGGAATGACATACAGTAACAAGATTTACTATCATTTCTCCAGATCTTTGCTGATTAATTAAAATCTGTCCTCTCTTAAATATATGACTTTCATACTCATGTACTCAGATAAACATCTTAGGGAACAGAGATGCATTTAAAAGGGCAGATGAGGTGGCTACTAAAACCGAAACAAAGAGCACTGTATCCTGAGTCTCCAAGCTGTTATCTGAAAATATTTGATCAAACAAGTGGCACTCTTAGATAATATGTACTTAATAAGCTATATTAAATTCAGATATTTAGGTGACAGTGTTAGTAGGGGGTTAGGGATATCCCTTTCTCCATTGAGTGCTGGGGGTAGTATCCTTATGATATCTTGAGAAGACTAATTTTCTGAGACTCCTATGAGCAATTTTTATTTGTGTGTAATTACATCTCTAGACTTCCAAAGTCCAATTTCCTTTAATCCAGTCTTGAAAGAAGTGTAGCTGAGGATTCAGGAGAGCTAAAAGCAAAGCCAATGTCCAGAGTTTCTGTTCCATGTCCTAGTTGGGTCCAGTTCATTATCAGGCTAGTTGCAGTCCATTTGTCCAGTGTGGGGGGGGTTCACATGGTTATAGGTCATGCGGACAAATATAGGAAGCAGGAGGGAGAGAGCCCCGCAAGCCAGGAGTCAAGTGCAAAGGCCAAGGAGTGAATTCCTGTACTTGTAATGGCTACACCAATTCTGTCCAATGACCTCTGTTCTCAGGTGTGACTGACAATAAGCACCTTTACTAGTCCCCACACCATAATGGGCCTGCTGCTATCTTCCCTTTCTCCAGTCCCTTCCCCACAAATATGTGGGGATTGGACCAGTGGCTCCTTGGGAAGTGTAAAGCTGCAGCTTCCTGAAAAAGCTGCCCAAATGACATGCCTGTAATAATATTCGGCCTTCCCTTTGCTCCTTTCCTGTTATTAATAATTAGTTAATCACAATATTAAAAGGATGATGTTTCACTATTTTTAACCTGAAAAAATTCATTATACACATACACACATTAACCACTTTCCCTGCAGTCCTTTGGCAAAATTTGCTATACATCTTTAAAGTGTTGTTACATAAATTTTGTTACATTTACATTAGATAAGATTAAAGTAAAATGACATGCACTTAATCTTTTATATGGTTTATGAGATATAGAAATTTGATTAATGACCACAGGGCAGATAACCTAGAGATAACAATAAACCTAGAAAGAAATGCATACTGTGTGGAGATGCTATAAGTCAGCCTTTCTTAACCTTATAAAACTGGCCTTCAATGAGAAAGGAGTAAACGGCATAGAAAGAAGTTCATAAAATTTATGTTTCATTTTGTATAATTGTAATCTTGTTACATACACTTAAAATATTTTACCTGAAATAATACTAGTTTTCCTTATGAAAGAATCAAAGAGTTGATTTCTAATTCTCAAAAATATCATGTTATCAGGTTTTAGGAGAGTAGAAACTCAAAGGAGCTAGTTTATGAGCCTAAACACATACAGAAGAAAATGCTAAGCTTCAGGAAAAAAAATATTACCTTATCTGCTCCTATTATCCCTACAACTATATTTAAAAAGGAATGACTGCTCACAAACCTCCATAACGAGGGACTGAATACACTGCTTTGAAATATGCACCCTGATGATAATGCCTGTGGTCTCCTTTATTGTTATGTTTATAGAGCTCCATTGTGTCAGCTTTTTTAGTGATTCTCCATTCTGCTGGCAGCTCTAAGCCACTCTCAGATACTACTGGAGGGAATAAAGGTAATTTTTGATACTTCAATTCTCTCCTTTGGAGCCATACATTTTTCTCCATTCCAGACTATTAACCATCATTTCTTAGCACTAAGGCATATTTATCTAGTAAAAATATATATATTTTTTAGTTTTGATCTATTCCTGGGATCCAGGATCACACTCTTTCTTTTGTACCTGAGAATATCATCTAACATGATAAAATGTTGATATTGAATCTTGCGTGTATATGTAGGGAATAGGCAAGAAAACACTAAAAGAATATTCTACATTTTGCACTAAAAAGGTTTAAAATTAAACAAAAAACTCACACACATTTTATTTTAGAAATGTACACAAAGATCCTGAGTAAAGAGGTAATCTAAGTCACGAATCTGAAGCACTATCAGAATTTACTAGTAATATGTGAAGGACTGATTTTAACCAATGAAGTAGCACTGTATAGCTTATACTAAAATAATTTCTCATTCTATTAAGGTTAGCTATAAATATTTATTGTTATCTAATATCAACATCTGGAGCGAGCCTTGAATGATTGAAAATTGATTATTCCAGATCAACACATTGTTTAGTCAATAGTTTCCTTTATTAATGCCTCAATAGTCACAAGGAATTAAAGAATGCCGGACTATTTAGCATTAAATGTTCTAAGATATTATCATTTATTTCTTTGAAAATAAATGGTAAAACATCAAATGTAACCACATAATAATCACTCTGTGAGTATGATCAGTAGAAATCTATTTTTTAGTGTACAACCAGGAACATTTATCTTATAGAGTAAGCAAAAATGGAAGAAGAATTAGATGAGAAAATTAGATTGATTCCTGTGTCACCACTATATTTTCTATAGTAACTTGGGTACCAGTCTATTCAAGGAAGGTTTTATTAGTCAACTGCAACAAATCAAAATTTCAGTAGTATAATGTCAATAGAAATTTTCCATGAATCAAAGCCTGGCTACATGGCTTGCATCTTATTTTTAGGGTGTCTGGTGGAGGCAAAGCTAAGGTTTCAATGCAAGTGGGGTTAAGAAGTACTCCTTTTCCCAAGACATATATAAATGAGTTGTAAACATGAGAATAAATTTCTTTAGCTGACAAAGGATACAATAAATCCTATAAGTACCCCTTTCCTAGCTTCTGTGTGTTTTTACTTTTAACTCTGTATACTTGGGGAGCATTACCCTGCTGCTACTGGAACCAAGTTGGCCACATACTAAGAAGTCCTTGAGTTTCCATCACCGGAAGCAGCTCTTAACTAATGATTGAGTGCTATCAGAGCATGAAAACCCTCCTTCCTTGACCAGACCAAACTGAGGCACAGTGTATACTCTAGAGCTCCTCTGTGGAATATTGAGAGACTTTAACTGAAAGCAGACCTTTACTTGACTTCTTCCCCTTTCTTCTCTTGAGTCTCTCACATTATTACAATTTTCTGTTTGGAACACTTACTTAAGAAATCTGTTGCATATAGGTCTTCATCTTGGGATTTGCTTCTGACATGTATCTATGCATGTGTTTATTTTAGGGCAGAGGTAACTGGAAATGGAAGAAAAAGGAGAGAACCATGGTATGGCACAGCACCTGCCCCTATCTACCCTCTTAGACTGATTTGGAATCCCAAAGTCGTTCTGCTTCTGGAAGAAGGTACTATTTTTATCAAATACATTTTGAGATTCTGAATAATGTTCATGGTAATTTGAGACCAAGGAGACACAGTATGGGAGCAGAACTAGACAAAGGGCATTCTCTGAATCATTGTGGAAAGCTCAGTAATGTTTGGCTATCTCAAGAATGGTCAGCTTTAAAGCATGAGAAATGAATTACCTCATTGGCATTTACAAAAGAGGGTTTTTGCAGTAGAGACAATGCCTAGGAACCATGAAAAGCAGTTAACATAGAAGAACATGTTTCTGATCATATGAGACACAACTTATAGGAGACCCCATAGGGAACAGTCAGATCTTGATCGTAAGGGAAACCAGAGAGAATAAGATTCTTATACCATGGTAAAGGAGTCCTCATTTAACTGTGATACACTCAGGTTATTTCTAGATATTTCTAAGAAAACTTATACTAATGCCAAAAATAATATTGGGTGAAGAGGTGATAATATTAATAACCAATATTACTCTCAGTTTATCAAACCACATATTTGTTTTACTATCATAGCAAATCTCCTGGGTATATAGATCTCTGTCCTTTATCAACACAGATATTTGGTCACCATTGTACATAGATGGTGATTTGTTTGTAATTTGCAGATAGTAAGTAAAATTTATACATGCACACATAAATTCTAGTACATTCAGCAGTGTCACATTTTCAGTTGTTTCTGTTACATAATTTTACTTCTGATAAAGAAAAGGATGAAAGAAATGCCAGGTGGTTTTGGTATGTGTGGGTGTGTGTGTGTGTGCGTGTGTGGGTGTGTGTAATGAAAAAGGTTTCCCCATCCTCCTATGTAATAAAAAAGTATTATAGAGTATTATGCAAATTGACCACTACTCCAACACAAAAGATGACTGCCCCCATGTGATCAAAGATGGCTACCTCCATGTGGACACAAGAAGGCCACCACAAGATGGCCTGCAAGGAAGGCAGTTGTGGGCAATCAGGCCAGCAGGGGAGGGCAGTTAGGGGTGATTGGGCTGGCAGAGGATGGCAGTTAGGGGCAATTGGGACAGAAGGAAGCAGGCATTGATCAGGTTAGCAGGGAAGTGATTAGGGGGTGATCAGGCTGGCATACAGAACCGAATAGGGGCAGCCAGGCAGTTGAGTATTTGGGAGCCAACAGTCCTAGATTGTGAGAGGGATGTCTGACTACCCGTTTATGCCTGATCTTAGTCCCAGATTAGAGAGGTTGCAGGCTGGGCTGAGGGACACCATCTCCCCAACCACGAATTTTGTGCACCAGGCCTCTAGTTCTAATAATAAAACTATGCAAAATGTCATTATCATCTAGATTTTTTCAGAAAATTTGGTAGGAATATTAAGCTTAAATTAGCCTTTTCAGTGTAACTCTCTTAAACCCTTGTTAGGCCAGGAAAGAGTGAATACTTTCAACTTTGATGATAACTATGTAAATAAAGGCTATGGATTTAGATCTAAGAATAGGAAGAAGTCATAAGGCTTTAAGGCACTTGCCTAGAGGTTAATTAGCAGTATTAGTATTCATCTTCACAGCTATATTTTTACTTGCTACCAATTGGCTGAGCAGATGGTAAGGACTAAAAATCTGGCACATCTAAAAAATAATCAGATCTCATCAAGTCGATTAGTTCTGGAAACTACTTTAGAAATTCTTTGCTGACTTAAGGAGAAACATTATTACAAATAATGTTCTGGGAAAAGATTGGTGCTGAAAACAATTCTTTTTCAGTTAATACCACCACCCTACACACACATATGCTAGATAGTAGAAATAAATAGAAGGAGGGATTTAGTTTATCCTAACTGAACATTTTAGCAAGCCTAGCCTAATCTCTAGCTAGGAGAAGGGGCCAGAAGCTCATTCTGCCCACTTGGGCTCACTTCAGTGAATTTAAATAACCTTTTCTCCCTTTAAAGGAGCAAATATCCACATACACATAGAAGGAAAAATATAAAAAGAGAGAGAAATCCCAAAGCAGTGGAGAAAAATAAAAGAGAAACATAAGGCATATTCTAGAAAGGAGCCAAAGAGTCAGTCTCCTGCCAGCAAATCTGAGATGATTAATTGCTAGCTCCACAGAAGGTGGAAAATCTTAAAACAAAATAAAAGAAAAACTGACCTGAGAAAAAAAATCTAAATGTTAAACAATTTGCTTTTTCCAAAGGTATTTGATAAACAATTAAGGAAATAAAAGAATACAAAAGAGTTGAATTCTTCAGTTCCCCTTTGGGAGTAAGTAATAGATATGGACATAAGATTACTAGAATCCTTTCTTAAGGATGCCTATTGACTTGTGCATAATAATAAAAATCTACTAAAGAACATTAAGGTAATAGGAAAATTTTAAATATGTAGAAAAATATGAAGACCAATGACATACCTTGGTCCTAAGTCAAATAAAAAAAGAAGCAATAGGTTAACATATGACATATAAGGTTGACTTGGTGAAAACAGAAAACTTTTACCACCTCTCAGTGCTGCATATTATTTATTGGAGGGCCTGCTTATAGTCACCTTTTTATTCTCCATCTCAGTACCAAAACAGAATAGTTGCTCAATGCATATCTATTACCAATGAACGATGGCTTATTTCCATTAGTCATAATTTCCATATAATTTCACTTATTATCTATAATAATAAAAGGGTAATATGCTGCTTTTACCAGATGACATTTTGGATGTCCTTCTGGATGAAGCCAGTGCCAGAGGGAAGCCGGTGCTGACAGTCAGGGGAAGGAAGACTTACTCTTGCATGGATTTCATGCATTGGGCCTCTATGTTTTAATAATATATAAAAAAATTGCCTCTCTCTTTAATGGTTTTTAAAATAAATTTCAAGCCCACTCACTTGACCTGTAGAGTTTAAACTTGAAAATTTCTTCTTATATATTTCATTATTGGTCTTTTAAAAATATTTTTTATTTTTATTGATTTCAGAAAAGAAGGGAGAGAGAGATAGAGAAATATCAATAATGAGAGAGAATCATTGATTGGCTACCTCCTGCATACCTCCCCACTAGGGACAGAAACTCCAACCCAGGTATGTTCCCTGACCTGGAATTGAACTGCGACCTCCCAGTTTATAGGTCAATGCTCAACCTCTGAACTACACTGTCTGGGCTCCTTATTAGGCTTTAATTGACAAAAAAATTAAAAGAGTTTTTATTCTTGAACTTCATGTTGAATTTATTTAATTACAAGAAAGTGACTTTTAGGTTATCTCAATGCTAAGTATACTTTGGAAACTAGGTAAACTGAGAGAGGAGGAGGCAGTAAAACTTGAACTCTCTCAGAATAGCACCTTGGTAAACCAAGCTGAAACAAGTTAGAAATTGCACAGACTCTATGAAAGTACCATGGGTTTGACAATCCATCGTTCATGGCAGTAGATACACATTGAACACCTATTCTGGTTTGGTACTAAGGTGGAGAATAAAAAGATGACTGTGAGCAGGTCCTCAGGCAAATAATACACAGCACTGAGTGGCGGGAAAGTTTCCAGTTATCGCCAAGTAAAGCATATATGTTCATTTTATACCTGTTAATTGACCCTTCACACTTCTACTAGTTATTCAAGCCATCTCTGTGACCACATATCTTTCTCCTGCAGTGAAGAGAAGGCAAAGGAGTTGATAATTGTCTGATTTAATAAAGTTTCTACTTATTTAATAATATTAGTGTTATTAGGGATATTTACATGAATTAAACCAAACTGAGAGACAGACCATTGAAATGCACCATTTGGATAGAAATAAGACCAAGTTAATCCGATTCTGAAATTGACCCTTGCTGTTTGGGTATACCCTGAAATTTAGTTTAGGATTTGAAGGCTTTTGTTTGTTTGTTTTGTTTAAATTAAAGAGACTAACTGTTGTTGTTGTTGTTGTTCTTTCTCTTCTTCTTCTTCTTCCTCCTCCTCCTCCTCCTCCTTCTCCTTCTTGCCCTCCTCCTCCCCTCTCCCCCTCCTCCTCCTTCCCCTTTTCCTCCTCCTCCTCCTTCTCCTTCTTGCCCTCCTCCTCCCCTCTTCCCCTCCTCCTCCTTCCCCTTTTCCTCCTCCTCCTCCTTCTCCTCCTTCTTCTTTGTCTTTGTTAATCCTCAACTGAGGATATTTTCCTGTTGCTTTTTAGGGAGAGTGAAAGAAAGAGGGAAGACAGAGAGAAACATCAATGTAAGAAAAATACATTGATTTGTTTCCTATTGCGGTAGCCCCAACCAGGGTCTGGGATGCAGAGGAGCCTGCAAACAACTTATGTGCCATTGACTGGAATTAAACCAGGACCCCTTCTGTCCATAGGCAGGTGTTCTATCCACTGAGCCAAACCAGCTAGGGCGCTACCACTGTTTTTCAAATGACCACTCTTTATTTTGATATATGTAAGGACACAGAGGGTAGTATGGATGGATACTACTGTGCTGGGATAACCCGAAATTAGAGATAAACAAACAGAAACATCAAGATCATGCTGAGAGACTGGGAAGAAAGTTGAGACTTTCTGATTTTATGTTTAGTGTCTTTCCTATATAAAACAGCTCTAGTTACTCTTGTCAATGCAGGACAGCTGAAGACCTAATAATGCATTAAAGATCTCAGATAGATGAGTATGTGCTTTTCTCTTATACATGGAAATGAATGTATCTCTCTGAAGTTTATAGCAAACTATTAATATCAAACACAATAATGTATATATTTTACATGTGCTTTATTTGTTTTGTGGTTACCTTGATCCCAGTAGCTTCAATGCAAATCTATTTTAACTATTTAGGCTTTTTCACAAATAAATGAGTTCACTTCATTTGACAGGAAGAAAATAATTTTGTGTAGAATGACTAAAACTCGTATCAGAGAGAAACAGAAACAGAAGGCTTATTTCTTAATTATGACAAATTTTAAAATAATAATTTTCTATGATTAAGGACAAGGGATCTGGAAACTGATCAATTTAGGGAAACTTTATATCATTTGCATATCTTCAGCTATGCTTTTTTAAGTATATTTTATTAATTTTTTACAAAGAGGAAGGGAGAGGGATAGTTAGAAACATCAATGAGAGAGAGAGACATTGATCAGCCGCCTCCTGCATGCCCCCCACCGGGGTGTGCCCACAACCAGGATACCTGCCTTTGACCGGAATCGAACCTGGGACTTTTCATTCTGCAGGCCAATGCTCTATCCACTGAGCCAAACCAGTTTCTGCTTCAGCTATGCTTTTAAACTTTCCTTATATCTTAGTGCAGCGGTTCTCAACCTGTGGGTTGCGACTGCTAGCAGGGTCACCTAAGACCTTTGGAAAACACAGATATTTACATTATGATTTATTAACAGTAGCAAAATTAGAGTTATGAAGTAGCAACGAAAATAATTTTATGGCTGGGGGTCACCACAACATGAGGAACTATATTAAAGGGCCCGCGGCATTAGAAAGGTTGAGAACCACTGTCTTAGTGTATTGTTCTACAAAATGAAGACAAAAATAATAACTTATAAGCTTTAATGGGTTAAGTGTGCTAATGTGTGCAAAGCAATTCAATCCAAGCATGTACATAAAGAAGAACTCAGTATAGTTAGATACTTTATTATGATCCTAGCTGAATAGCCCAGGGGAGTTATAGTTATTTTATTTTAATGACACAAAGATGATCTTTCTCCATATACTTTTTACTAGCTGTCATATATCTTTTCATCAATAAATTTTTATTCTCCATAATAATTTTTATTAAAATAAAAATATTAAAATGATATAGTTTCATTTTTAAGATATTTTCCATGATTAAAGGAGAGATGACCACTATTTATTATTAAATGCATATGTTTTATAAACCTAAAGCTCATGAGAGTGGCGGTGAGTTGTTATGGCATTATTACAAGCCCTGCAAATGAGTGAAAAGATAAAGGATAGTTGTGAGCTGCTAAAAGTAGTTGATGAGTTAAGTAAATTTTCAAAAGGTAATGATAAGAAGTATTAATACACTGTGACCTGTAATTCAAGGAAATGGAGGGGAATTAACAGAAGTGTTTACTAATGGTTCATAAAAGTCAAAGATCATTTATCTTCTGTAGCCATTTCTTCTGTTCTCATTTTGTTCATTTCCCTTCATATATAGGCAACTCGTCTTCCCTAGCTTTCATTTTCTTTTTAAATTTTATTTCCCACTTTTAAATTTCATTCTCATTATATTTTTATCTTGTTACCCTTCCTTCTATACTCTGCTACCTAGTAATACACTGAAGAATAATAAAAACTGAGAATTACTTTTAAAATGAATTTGTTTTTTTCTTACTTTTATAATTTGAATACAGTTCTATATAAGTCTCATTACATATGCTTTCTTATATTTCTATTTGACTCTGTCATTTCAAAAAGGCCTATGAATCTATGTCATCTATAACCTCACAAAAAGTAAACATTTAAATTTTCACTTAAGATGAAGTTGATCTTTTTATTAGTTTTCTCATAACTTTTACTCTCATTTCTATATTAAAGAACTCCTGTGATGCTTGGTAGGCATTTGCTCTTTCCTCAAGAGCCTGAGATTTAACACATACAAAGTAAATGGTTATTTCCTGTCTCCTTACTGTTGTTGTTTTTTATCTTATTCCAAGGGAGTCAGTAAAACACATGGTCAAATTGATTTTCTGAGGCCCCCAAACCTAAGTCTTTATTTTTCAAAGGTTCCTTTGATGCTATCGTGGTTTATGAATGCTAAATGGCATTCTTGATCTATGCCAGTATTAATGCCCAGTCAGACTATCATTAACTTTCACCTTTATTGCAAACTTTTATAGAAAGCCACATGGAGGTGATACATCAATTTGATAATAGTTAATTAGCAGCCTTCTACTCCTTGCATTTTTTTCCCAACAAGGTCATACACATTAACAATCATATTCCCATGGCACTAAGACACTATAAACTTTAGCATGATAATTCTATACAAATATGTGCGTTGGTCTTTATCTTAACCTGTTCAAAATGAAAAATGTGCGTGATGTATGAAGTATTTAACAAAATAACTGAATAGTAAGGCAGATGTTTTAGACTTGTGGGGAATATACCAAAAAGCACTTTTACTACTCTTACAATTAAATTGGAGAAAAATTAATATTCCTATAACAATGATAAAAAGTAAGATATATGTAATATGTTATCAAAACAGAGATAGGCATTCTATTCAACTTCTAAATAAAGGGATTTTAAACAATGATGTGTGTACTTGGATGAGATAGTGGTCAGTTACTTAGAGAGACAGGGAAAATGTTCCTACACATTTAGCAAATAGGACTGTATAAATTCTATGTAATTCACACAAACAATAACTAGTAGTGTTCTATGTAGAAAAATATATAATTATTGTTATGAAAATGATGACAAAGTTTATAGTGATACATGTATTCTCGAGTGTCTAATGAATTCACTGTTATATATCAGATATTTTATTCTAATACTCTTTAATTGGTTATAAAATCTTATAAGTTTCTCAAATTTGGGCTAGTCTTTTATTGTGTTTATTGGCATAGAAGGGACAAACATGCTGTGAATTCATGATCACACCTATAGAGATAATTATAATAAGAAAACAGCATGATGGGCACATATCTGACGGGCATCATTCAGCAATAATATGGAGGCTATTGACTAAATTACTCTATGCCGAGACCTTATTATTTCAACAATAGTGCCTGGTGTAGCAGGTTGGATACAAAAGGAAACTTAAAGTTTTCTTTAGCATCAATGTTCTTGGCATCTATTTAGAGGAAAAAGTGAGATTATTTGATGCTCAATAATTTATAAATTATACAATAATTATTAGAGACAGAATTGGATTACAGAAAAGTACAGTCTTGTGAGGGCCAGGGAGAAGGAAAGAATAATGTGATTGGTGAGACTTTCTAAGCAATAGTAATGTATATTTAGGTTTGTTCTATATGAGGGAAAGAAATAATCCTAAAAGCAATATGGAACTCAGAATAATTGTAATATTTGAATAAAGAATATGCTATTGGGATCTTTTCTTCTGCTACTTACCAGCTGTGTAACATGAGTAAGTTAGTACACATCATTTGCTTTTAACTGCCTCATTTGCAAATTAGAAGTAATAAATAATTTAAAAATATGTTTAGGGTTATGTGAGATAACAAATGAAATGAACAAATACAATGCCTTAAATATTAGAGACAATGCAAAAACATTTCCTAAAGTTCCATATTATGAAATAGAAAAGAAAACAGCTCAAAAGGGGAGATTATATTGTGTTTATAGATCAGAAAGATATAGTAAAGATATTGATTATACTTTAATGAATATACAGTTTTTATAACTTCCATCAATATTCTCAGATTTTTTGTAGGTATATATTATTCTAACATTTGTATGGAAAGGAAAAAAAAATCTAGAGTATTTCAAATAATTTTGAAAAAGAATATTAAAGTGGGAGCAATAAGTCTAATCTATTACAAGACTTACTATATACCTTAAATCAAGGCTGTGATATTGATAAAGAGATACACAGATCAATGAAAGAGAATAGATATTTCAGAAATAACCCTGCTAAATATGCCCTACCTTGATTTTTGACAAAGGTGCAAAAGCATTTAAATGGAGGAAAGATAGCATCGACGAGTGCTACTACAGCAATTGAGCATCCACAAACAAAAAAGTGATGACTAAACTGTTATACCTTATACAAAAGTGAACTTAAACTGAATCACCAATTTCAATGTAAAAGGTATGAAAATTTTATGGTTGTTTTAGAAAAACATTGGAGAAAATCTTTAGGATTTTTACTGAAAATAGAGTTAGACTTTATATAAAGAGTATAATTCATAATAAGAGACATCAATAAATTGAATTTTATCAAAATTTAAAATGTTTACTTTCAAAAACTAAAAACCGGTAAAAAGGATATAAAGACATGATATAAGCTGGGATGATAGATATAGTTGCAGACCAAAGATCTACTAAAGGACATGTTTCTAGAATGGACAAATAATTCTTAAAATGCAATGGTAAAAATAAATGTAATAAGAAAATGGGCAGAAGATGAGCACAGACATTTCACAGAGTGAATGAATATGAGTAGATATCTAGGGGGCAAATAACATATCAACAGACATTATAAGTCACTAACCATTAAAATTAAAATCACAAAGAGATTACAACACCAATCATAAAGATGAAAATAAAAACAGTAGTGACAGCACCAATTTCTGACCAAGATATGAAGAAACTGGATCACTCATAAGTTGCTGGTAGGAATATAAAATGTTACAACTACTCAGAAAAATCTTTTCTGGTTTCCTAAAAAAAACCTAAGCCATCAGCAAATTAATTGTACTAATTAGTATTTATCCCAGAAGAATAAAATGTCATGTTCACACAAAAGCCTAAGTATGAAAGTTTATAGTTATAGTTGATAATATGCCCAATCCAAAAAGTATGCACATATTTGTTTATATTTTCTAGACATGTTGTTATTTTGTCACATGGCCAAATTCTTTATTTTTCTTTTTTTGCCTTTTTTTCTTTATTGATTAAGGTATTACATATGTGTCCTTATCCCCCTATTATCCCACTCATGCCCTCACCTCCCTGGTGTCTGTGTTCATTGGTTAGGCTTACAGGCATGCATACAATTCCTTTGGTTGATCACAAATTTATACACCAATAGTGAACTTACAGAGAGACTGAAAAAAAAACACATATCATTTACTGTCAAACCAAAAAAAATTAAGGTATCTAGAAATTTTCTTAACTAAGGAGGTAAAAGACGTGTACTCAGAAAACTACAGGACACTGAAAAAAAGAGGTAGAGGAAGACATAAACACATGGAGGAACATACTGTGTTCATGGATTGGTATTTCACAGACCTAGAACAAACTCTCCAAAAATTCATCTGGAAAAAAAGAAAGACCCCAAATAGCTGCAGCAATCCTGAGAAAGAAAAGCAAAGTATGAGGGATCTAAACACCCATGGCTGAACTAAGGAAAGAAGAGAAAAGACTCATATAAACTAATCAGAATTGGAAGAGGAAAAGTTACCACAGATATCACAGAAATACAAAGGATCATACTAGAATACTGTCAAGGACTATATGCCACCACATTCAATAATCTAAAATAAATGTATAAGTTCCTGGAAATATACAACCTTCATAGACTAAATCACGAAGAATTAGAAAATCTAAATAGATCATAAATAGTGAGAAAATTGAAACAATCCTCACCCTCCCATAAAAAGAAAATCCTGGACTATATAGCTTCACTATTGGATTCTACCAAGCATTCAAAGATTTCAAAAAAAATGAAAATTCATATTTATAATAGTGGGTAATTAAGATAAATTTATTGATTTTCATTCTAGTCATCAACAAATAAAATGTAGGTACTTATCACAAAACACTTTTTAGTCACTGGAAGAAATTAAAAAGTAAATTAGACAACAGGTGAATTCAGGCTTTTAGAAAATTAGTCTAAATCACTAAAGACACTCTTCATATAAAACTGAATTTGGTAGAAAGTATGAAATCCATTCCCTTTTTATGAAAGGTGATACTTTCATAAAAAGAAAATTAGTGCAAATGTAGGTTTTCCTTCCCCTGGCTGTTGGCACCAGATTCAGATTATTACACTTGTTTCTCTTTTTCCCCTCCATAGATCCCCTCCACTGGCTCCCACCCCTCCCTCTACCTTTACCTCCGCACCCATTGACCTCATCAATAGATGTATTATTTTTGTCCAGTCTCTCCCTACACATGCCTCACACCTTTTTCCCTGAGAAGTTGGCACCAGATTCCCTCCACTGCAGGCACCTGGGACCCATGCTGGCTTCCCTCCAGCCCCAGCTCAGTAAGGAAGGATGTCCAGAATGACATTAGGAAGACATCTGATCTAATTAGCATATTACCCTTTTATTATCCTATCTAATAAAGAGAGAATATGCAAATTGACCATCACACCATAAAAAATGCCTGTGTCCCCCACCTGATGGGGTTTGCTCGTATAGTTCTGGATCTAGCCCAATGGTGGTGAAGCTGGCTGGGTCTGAGTCTCAAGCAATTTTGAGGCGCATATGGGTTGCTGGGGACTTGACTCTGGTTCCCATGGCATGCCTCAGACTCTGATAGGAGGAAGATTTTCATATATATTTTACTAATTTTCTTTCACCTCTGACACTTCTATTATAGAGGAAGGGAAAATAGCAATATTAAAATATTTCCTCTAATTTATTATCTTTTAATGTGCACAAATTTTGTGCACTGGTCACTAGTTATAGATGAAAATGCTAAAGAAAGCTGTTAATGCCATAGGGTACAAAAACATAAATCCTAAAAACAATATTATAACTCACATTCTTAGGTAGAATGTAAGTTGAAAATTATTACTAGGTTAGTTTCAATTAAAGACAACAAAATCAAATTTGTGTAAGGCTTTTCAATCAATCCTGGAGTAAATGTCATTCTAAAGGTTGCAATATTTAATTATTTTAAGAAAAGAGGTAAGTGTTGTTTTTTTTTAAATTTAGTGAAAGAAATAATTTCAAAAATGGATTATCAGTGGGTAAATAAAGGGTTTTTGCTTTCTTCCTGGAGCTACTACTCCATACTCAAGATTCTAAAATATTTGAAGCACAATGAGAAACATTATTTGAAAATATGAAAAAACATACACAATCAACATACACATCCAAACAAAATGTTCTATCATGTATTCACTTCCAAGAAAAAATAACTTTTGTGTTTTAAAATTTATTTTTATTGGTTTTACAAAGGAAGGGTGAAGAAGAGAGAGATAGTACCATCAATGATGAGAGAGAATCATCGATTGGCTGCTTCCTACACACAACCCACTGGGGATGGAGCCAACAACCCAGACATGTGCCCTAACCAGGAATCTAACCATCACCTTCTGGTTCATAGGTTGACACTCAACTATATTGCCTAGGCTGTTATTTCAATTTTAATAGAGGTATTTCAGATATAATAATATTAATATAATCCATCATTATATTAACCACAAAAAGAAAAATATTGTAGCCAATCAGTTCTTAAGATGTTATAAAATCTTCCAAACCCAAAGAAGAAATCAAAGGAAGACATGAC
>PVJN01044403.1:0-17360 GCA_004026805.1 Lasiurus borealis | reverse complement strand
CTGTTCTTAGGGGAAATGGTTTTAGTTTTTGCCCATTGAGTATGATGTTGGCTCTGGGTTTATCATATATAGCTTTTATTATGTTGAGGTATGATCCTTCTATTCCCACCTTGTTGAGAATTTTTATCAGGAAAGGATGCTGGATTTTGGCAAATGCTTTTTCTGTATCAATTGATATGACTATGTGATTTTTATCTATCAATTTGTTTATGTGATCTATCATGTTTATTGATTTGTGGATATCCTTGCATTCCTGGGATAAATCCTATTTGGTCATGGTGTATGATCTTTCTGATGTGCTGCTAGATCCAATTTGCTAGAATTTTGTTGAAGATTTTGACATCCATATTCATGAGGGCTATTGGCCTGTAATTCTCTTTTATTGTTTTATCTTTATCTGGTTTTGGTATTAGGTTGATACTAGCTTCATAGAAGGTGTTTGGAAGTGTTCCTTCTTCATGAATTTTTTGGAATAGTCTGAGGAGGATAGGTTTTAGTTCTTCCTTGAATATTTGGTAAAACACCCTTGTGAAGCCTTCTGGTCCTGAGCTTTTATTTGCTGGAAGCTATTTGATGACTGCTTCAATTTCTTCCATAGTTATTGGCCTATTGAGATGTTTAGATTCTTCCTGATTGAGTTTTGGAAGGTTATATTTTTCTAGGAATATGTCCATTTCTTGTAGGTTGACCAGTTTGTTGGAATAGAGTTGTTCATAGTATTTTTTAACAATCCTTTGTATTTCTGTGGCATCTGTTGTTATTTCTCCTATTTCATTTTTGATTTTGTTTATTTAGGTTTTCTCTCTTTGCTTCTTGGTGAGCCTGGCTAGAGGTTCATCAATCTTGTTTATCCTTTCAAAGGGCCAGCTCTTGATTTTGTTGATCTTTAGTGTTTTGTTGTTGTTGTTGTTTTTGTTTTTTGTTGTTTTTTGTCTAAATTTCGTTTATTGCTGCTCTGATCTTTAGTATTTCCTTTCTTCTCTTACACTGGCTTTTCTTCTTGCTGTCTTTCTAACTCTTTGAGTTACAAAGTTAGGTAATTTTTTACCATTGTTTCTTGTTTTTGCAGTAGACTTGTAGAACTACGAATTTTCCTCTCAAGACTGTTTTCATTGTGTCCCATAGATTTTGGATTGTTCTGTTTTCATTGTCATTTGTTGCCATGATATATTTTTTTAAATTCTTCTTTGATTACTACTGTAATTAAAAAGGCAAAATCAAGTGAAGAAAAAAATGGTTTCTTATGTAAAAGATGAAAAAAATAAAAATAAATAAAAATAAAAATGTGCAGTAGTGAAGGTCATTTCACTTCCTCTACTGTTCTGTTTGGCACACCTGTTTCCTAGTCAGGACAGAAATTGTAGTTTCCTGTGTTCCACTACTCCTCATTGTTGTAAGCAAGTCCTGATTTTTAAGCAGGCATTGTGTCTTAATTGCTTGTATTCCTTTGAGTTTATACAAGAGTCAATTTGTGATTCAACCCCTAGGTGGCAGTGTTTCTGAATTGACCTCTGGATTTGTAGGTCCTTGCTAGCCAGTGCTTAGATAGATCCTGTTTACTTTGTGGGAGTGGGTTCACCCAAAGCTGGTTCCCTGATGGTTATTCCCCACACTGATCCCCAGGTTCCAGAAAAACTACTTTCCTCTGTAATTTCTTAGGGTGTTCCAAATTGGGTGATCCTTTGTATTGGGCTTAATAATCAGAAGCAAGGATTTAAAGAGGAAAAAGGAAATAAAAGAAAAAAAAAAAAAGAGCCAGCGTAAGTCTGCGAATTCCGGGGCTGTGCTCAAGTCCGTGTAGTCTTTTATTCCCCCCTCAGGTCTAAGCCGTTGGCACACTTTTAAAATTTTTAGGCTGTCTTTTTGCGTTAGATCTAAATGGGTTGTTTTTAGAGTTCCTTTATGTTAGCAGCCCTGAGGACCCCTTTCCACATTCACAGATCACGCCAGTCCCAACAGCTATGGATTTTTCTAGGTGCAGACTTCCCTTGGTCCTCCAGCTCTCATAGTGTGCGCATTTCTCTCTCCTGACGGGACCAGAGACCTCACCTTATCCCAGGTGAAATCTGACCTTTCCGTGGTAGAGTGTAGAGCTCCTCTGAATCTGCGTGTTTGTGCCAATTGGGGATCAGGGTTCTGGGGTTTGCAGCTGTTCAGTGGGTGCAGTAGTTGTAGATTTTCAGGCTGCCAATAACATCCACTTTCTCCTTCAAGATACAGATTTTCAGGCTGCCAATAACATCCACTTTCTCCTTCGATCACTCCAAGAGGGAAATCAGCAGCAGTGCAGGCTGCCTGGTCAGGGGAGCCCCATCCAACAGTCCCCACCATCTTCTGGAGTATAGCTGTCCCTCAACTCATCAACAAACACTCTCCATGTGACCCTCAGCTCTTCTTTCTCTCTGCTCCGGGACAATGCTCAGGACATGCCTGTCTATTCCGCTGGCATTTTTTACCCTCTCTCTCTCTCTTTTTTTAATGAACTCCAGAGAATAGATGAAAAATTCCTTTTGAGAGCAAAGAATACCTTCATTCTTTTTCCTTATGTAGAATATATCGCTTTTGCCTATGAGGTGGCAAGTCATTATAACATGTTTACAATTAACTCATGAAATAAGTAGTATATTTAATTAAATAATTGTACTATAGAGATTTTGGCTTTTATTTTCTGGGCATAATAATGCCACTCAGAACTAGAGTTATTTCTTTTAACTTTTCTACATAAAATAAATATATTTATTTGTATGTTTAATCCTAAACTACCATTCATTTGGAAATCAAGTGTATGTATGTGTGCATATATTTTGGGTTTGAAATTATTTAATCAGCAAGTAGAGTAAATGGATGCAAATACAATTTAACCTTCCTAAAGGTGAGTATTGATGTGTTTAGTATTCCAGTAGCTTCCAAATATCAAATACCACAACCATATGTAAGATTTATATGTAATATGTGATATATTATTTAATATACTAGAGGTCCAGTGCATGAAATTCATGTCTGGGTAGGATCCCTAGGTCTGGCTGGCAATCAGGGTCAATCAAGGGCCTTCCTTCCCCTGGCTGACAGCTGCCAGCCAGGCCTTCCTTCATTCTGTTCCACCCCCTGATGGTCAGCTCTCATCATGGCAAGTGGTCTAACTCCTGGTAGGTGGCACTCCTAAGGGGACAATTTGCATGTTAGCCTTTTAATATATAGGATGCATATTTCTTCAATACTGAATATAAAAGAAAAATGAAGAAATTAAATGAGGTCTGTAAAATTTAATTGTACACCAAAATAATCTTTAAACAGATATTTGTGTCCTTATTAAAACTCAACAAAGATAGAAACAAAGAAATGAATTTATGAATAAGATAAATATAATATGTTTGTCAAAAATGTATATATTATTGGAAATTTCTGACACTACATTAGTGCTTCTGGTGTCATTTCTTTTTCATATCCCACTTGTTTGGAAAACATGTGACCCACACATGTAATTTTCTTTTGACAACTTGTACTTGGATGAGGAGAATTGTTCTGCTATCAATTTTTTTCCAAATTTTATTTTAACCTGACTTTTCTTTTACCAAATATAATTTCAAGGAAAGTCTCCTGAACTTCTTGAATAGTATCCTAATAATGCAAAATAAAAACATATTTTTTTAAAAGCACCCCTAAAACTCTTTATTGTCCCTAAAGATAATGGTATTAGGAAACTCAGAACCTAGTTTTGATGCCTTCTGTCTTTGATCTCTGAAGCTCTAATATCTAACCAAATATTTATATTCTTATATATGTTTAATACAAGAAATATAAAAGATAGTGAATATACCACGTAGAAAGGTACTTTTGTTTAACATAATTTTCTTTTTTTTCTTTCTAATAGACTTGATGTCACAACAATTTTAATATGCACTGAGAACATGTTATGGTCAGTTTGCACATCTGTACAGAAGCTTTTGAATCCTCATGAATATATAGATGATAAAATTTTTAAAATTTATACCCATTGTAATAATCTGTTGACAACGTTAGTCATTTTGACTTCACCATTAACTGACTTATATCAGTAAGTATCAAATATATTTTCTTTTTAGCTATTACAATATAGAAAATAATGGGACTTAACAGTTATTTTCATTCTACTTACTGAATTGTATAAATAGTAAGTAGAAATTTTTTGAAGTACGATTTTTATATTGTGAATTGGGCTGTTGTACAAAACTAACACTAACCAACAGGGTTTTCTTCATTCTCAAAGCAAGTTAGTCTGAATACTGTGTTATGTCTCTATTGGTAAATTTCATTCAGTTGATAAAGCTCCAATATAGTCAGGACATATTAAGCTTCACTCTTTGAGTTATTTAAGTGATCAAATTATATTAATCAATTGGTTATTTCAGTCATAGCTTGAAACTCTATGAAAAAAATAAAATTATATCTAATGGCTTTTAAAAATATTTTTAGCTTTTAATTTTCTATAGATTGGTTTGCTCTAATAAAAATTAACATTAAAAATGGTTCTAAAATATGCCCGAATCTGGAAGAGACTTCATAGTTCCACACTGTCAGTTAATCTACCATAGATTTTCATTTTTAATATTAGACTCTAGTATCTGAGCTAATAATGGCAACTGGAGATAGAACTAAGCAAGTCATTTTACAAATGTTGATGTAATTTACTTAGCTAAATAAATAACATTTAGGGAAATTAAAATTTCTGAATTACTTTTCTGGTTTATTTCATTCAAATTAGTAATAGAAAAAAAGGTTGGAGTAGATTTTCTAATATAGTAATATAATTTTGTTTAAACTCTCCTCCAACGTAGTCATTTTATCTTAAAAGACTAGGTAATTTCATATTCTTATTTTTTGGATAGTAGAAATACATAGAGTATTTCTATTTCTGAGGATAAGCTAGGTAAAATATCCCTTTCTTAACATTCAGATAAAGGCAATATATAAATCTTGATTTTCAGGAAATTTTGAGGTTTTTTGGTTAGGATTTCTGAGTAAATAACAACTTTGATTACAATTTCCCATAATTTTCACCTGCTCTTTGACTTTCAACTAACCCATTGCTTATAGATTGTTCCTTCTGGCACTGAAAATTAATTTTAGAAAAGGAAAATTCTTTCTGACAGGAGAAGAAACAGTGAGATAAACTGTGAGACATTTGGGATTAAATATATAATGGTTCATAATCATAAAAAGCTCAAGGTCTGAAATCCATAGTAAATCCTAATAAACTAAACTGATTTACCATAGATGAAAAAATTGTAGTGTTCTTAGTTAAATGGTTCATTTCATCTAAGGGGAAGGCCCTGTGAAAATTAGGAACAAAGTTGACAAATTTCATGGATTGGTCATGGTAAGCAATATTGAATTTCATGGTTAGTCATAGATGAATAGAAAAATTTCAGTCCCCAATGTATTTGTAAAACAAATAAATTACTATCAAAGATTGCATATTTTAATAATAATAATATAATATACATTTATTATTGTTATCCTATAGCCTTTTAATACATTTTTAAACAACTATGCAATACTCAAATCTCTGTGATTTGTGCATTGGATATTTCACTATAACCTCATTAAACAAATTTAAATTGCTAATTTCAACTCGGATTAAAGAACATTTTACATCATGTTCTGCCTCTGTTTTTTTTCCTTATAAAACAGATAGCTATATTGCTTTGAAGTATGAACAAAAATCTAGATATACTTTAATTCCTTTTTAATCTCACTTTACAAAAATTTTCTCAAGTTTTATACATTCATGTCGGTTTAAATTTTATGTTTGTCTTCAAGGAGTATTAATCCAATCTTTGAAATATATTTTGCTTTTTTCTTGGCAAATAAATCTACAGGGCAGTATGTTCTCACCAATTATGAAAAAAAAATGTACAGACATTGCAAGAACCCTATTGACTTACTTAGCTTCCCTTCATAGACAGGATATAAAGTTGTTATAAGTATTTTAGAAAAAACTGTATTTCCACCTCACATTAAAAAATTAAATATATGCTTTGAGGAAGTGGTGAACAGTAACAATAAGATGTAGATAGTATTGACTTTTTTTATAAACTATACCTAACGTTTGTCACTCTGTATAATATGCCTTTTTAGAAGGTGACTGCCTTTATTCCAAGCAGTTCTGACAGATAAAATGAATGTATTTTTCTTTCTGAGCTTAGTGTAGGTCCACTAAATCCCAGGGCAGGAATAAATGATTTTAAAATATTTTCAGGAAGAAGGAAACCTGTTTGCAAAAACGTGTGTTCTTTTTTATTCTCTATAGTAGATTTCTTTTAGAATGTTGTAAAAGGAGTACTTTAGTTTGCCCTCTAGGGAAAGAGACCTCCTGAAACATAAAATATTCACCAGGCATTTTCCAAAGTGCTTATCACTTACAGTTCTTTCATAAAGGCATTAAACTTACATGTTCAGAAGTGAAGTCAATGTGCATTCATACACACTCAGACAATGGTTTCATATCATATTGTGCCTTCATAGAATGCTAGTTTTAATTTGTACATAAAAATTAACAAATTCTTAGAACTTTATAATTTAGTTTCAGCTCATCTAATGTTGTTGCCTCCCTCGCCCCTGTGATTAGCACAAGAAATACAATGTTGCACAAGAGGAAATAATAAAATTTTAATGATAAAAAATATTTATGTGTCATATAAAAACTCTTATAAGTAGAAACTTTTTGAAGGTTTACTGTCCCCAATGTTTTAACATTTAATAACATAAAAGATTATACAATGTACCAGGCAAAGGCCAAAGTCATTACAAATAGGTCAGAATGGAGATCACTAAGCCCAAAGCAGAGATCTGTCATAGACTTCACTTGGTGTCACTCATATGGCTTTTGAATGACTAAATTCCAAGGTATTTCAATATTATGTCTCTAGTTTCAAACTCATGCTCCATCTTTTGAAGTTATGTTGTTGTTGTTTTTTAGGCTATTATTTATTTATTTATAAATATATTTTTATTGATTTCAGAGAGGAAGGAAAAGGGAGAGAGAGATAGAAACATCAATGATGAGAGAGAATCATAGATCAGCTGCCTTTTGCCCACCCCACACTAGGGATTGAGCCCACACACAGGCATGTGCCCTGACAGGCAATCAAATTGTGACCTTCTGGTTCATAGGTCAACAGTCAACCCCTGAGCCATGTCGGCTGGGCTGTTATTTATTTATTATTATTTTTTAAAATAAATCTTTATTGTTCAGATTATTACAGATGTTCCTCCCTCCCTCCCTCCATATCAAACCTTCACCTCGTTCCCACACCACCTTATGCCCTTACCCTCCCTGCCACTGTCCTCATGCATAGGTATAAGATTTTTGTCCAGTCTTTTCTCACACTCCCCACACCTCCCTTTCCCCCCGCCCCCTGATTCTATTCTATTCTGTTCATCAGGTTTTTTGTTCACTTGATTTTTAGATTCACTTGTTGATGATATGTATTTGTTGTCACTTTGTTGTTCATAATTTTTTATCTTTACCTTTTTCTTCTTAAATGATACCCTTCAGCGTTTCATATAATACTGATTTGATGTTGATGAACTCCTTTAGTTTTTTCTTGTCTGTGAAGCTCTTTATCTGACCTTCAATTCTAAATGATAGCTTTGCTGGGTAGAGTAATCTTGGTTGTAGGTTCTTGCTATTCATCACTTTGAGTATTTTTTGCCACTCCCTCCTGGTCTGCACAGTTTCTATTGAGAAATCAGCTGACAGTCATATGGGTGCTCCCTTGTGGGTAACTAACTGTTTTTTTTTCTTGCTGCTTTTAAGATTCTCTCTTTATCTTTTGCCCTTGGCATTTTAAGTATGATGTGTCTTAGTATAGTTCTCTTTGGATTCCTCTTGTTTGGAGTTCTCTGCACTTCCTGGACTTGTAAGTCTATTTCTTTTACCAGGTAGGGGAAGGTTTCTGTCATTATTTCTTCAAATAGGTTTTCAATATCTTGCTCTCTCTCTTCTTCTGGAACCCCCATAATTCAGATGTTGGTACACTTGAGGTTGTCCCAAAGGCTCCTTACACTATCTTTAAATTTTCTTCTTCTTTTTTTTCTTTTTGCCTTTTTGGTTTGGTGTTTTTTGCTTCTTCATATTTCGAATCTTTGACTTGATTCTTGGCATTGTCTAGTCCACTGTTGAATCTCCATATATTATTCTTTATTTCAGTCAGTGTATGCTTAATTTCTGACTTGTCCTTTTCCTTTTCCTTTTTTTTTTTTTGTCATTCTCACTAAGATCCTGGAAGGTCTTAATAAGTTCCTCAGAGGTTTCTAGAAGATTCTTGAGTAACCTTATAACTGTGGTTTTGAATTCTATATCCAGTAGTTTTCTTTCCTCCATTTCTTTCATTTGCAATATGTTTCTTTGGCTGCTGTCCTATATTGACAGAGTGGCTTTTTGTGCTAAATGTCCTATAAGGCCCAGTGACTTAGCCTCCCCTGTTACCTAAGGTGGACTCTCTTTGTGCACCCCTTTGTGGGCTGTGTGCACAGTCTTGTTGTAGGTAAGCCTTGATTGTTGCTGGTATCACTGAGAGGATTGACCTCCAGGGCAATTGGCTGTGAGGACCAGATGTGTCAACAATGGAAGAACTGCTGTGCTGGAGACACCCTTATGGGGCAGGACTTGCTTCATGGGGCTTTGGCGCTCACTGAGTCTGCCTCTTGAGTGTATCACTTATGGATGTGAGGAGTTGTAATCTGGATGGTCTCACACTGACCATTGGGTACGCTGGCTCTTGGATCTTCAAGGAGGTGCAAAGTCAGCCACTGCCTGAGGCCATCCAGCAGGAGCTATAGAGATTTGCAGATTCCTCCTCTTTGTTTTTGGTTTAGAAGTCCCCAGATGAGGCCCACCTTTGAAGGAAGGCCAGCTGCTGCTGCCAAGCCTTGGACCTTCTTTTGGAGGCTTTGAAGCTCTCTGACCCAGTGCAGTTTGTTAGGTTAGACTAGAAAGGACAGGCCATTCATATGTAAAAGCCTCTGTGCACAGCTTGAGTGGGTTTGTAAACTGGTTGGAGCAGGGTCCCGCAGAATCCCCAGGGCAGAGCAAACAGCAATGGCTGTCTGTCAGCCCTGCATTGGAGAGGTCCCCACGTCTCTACATCTCACACCCTCGCACAGGAACAATGATTGCTGTAAGCACATCTGAGAGAAAGCTGCTCTCATGTTCTGACCCCATGCCAGACAGTCCACTTTCTTCCCATATGAGTCTGGGTCCCCAGAGTCTCACACAGAACTGGAGTTCAGAACAGTCGGGAGCTTGTATGAAAAAAAAACAACAGCGCACCTAGTTGCCAGCCTGTTCTGCACGTGCCTCCACACCTCTGTACCTCTATACCTCTACACCTCCTACCAGTCTCAGTATGCTTTTCTCTTCCCTTCTAGTTGTAGAACTTCCACTCAGCTAGCTAGCTTTCTCATGGTTTTGGATGATCAATGTTTTGTCTGTTAGTTGTAGTTTTGATGTAGTTGTGAGAGGCACAAATACAAGTGTTGGTTCCTCTGTTATTTGTTTTTAAAAACTATTTCAAATTCCCTGACAAAACAAAATATATTCGTCTAAAACTTTGTTTTTTTTATACCTCCAGAATGTCTGGAAATCATTGGAAAACAGGTAGTTCCTAAAAATGGGAATTATAGAAAATGCATAAGTAAAAAGTTAAGCATATGGTCATATGACCCAGCAATTTTTACTATAGTTTTATACCTGGAAGAAATAGAAACATATCTTTACACAAAGATTTGAACACAAATGTTCACAGCAAAATTTTTCATAATATAATAAACTGGAGCAAACGCAAATGTCCATTAGCTGATGAATGGATAAACAAAATGTGGCATATCCATGTAGTAGAATATTATTAAGCAATAAAAAGAAATAGAATACTGATAGATACTACAACAGAAGTGAAATAAAAAACATACTAAGTGAAGAGAATCAGACACAAGAGCACACAAATTTACCAGAAATGTCCAGAATAGGCAAATCCATAGAAATATAAAGTAGTTAGTATTTGCTCATGGGATAAAGAAAGAATGGTTAGTACTTGCTAATGGGTGCAGGGTTTTCTTTTTAGGCTAATCAAAATGTTCTACAATTAGAGACAGGTGAAAGTTAAATATATTAGGATCCATTTTATTGTACACTTAAAATGGGTATATTTCATGGTATGGGGATTATATCACTCAGTAAGCTGTTAAAAATGAGTAAAAATTGAATGGAAATTAAAAATAAAAAATATTTACAAATGTGGACACACAAAAAAATGATGTCTTCAAAATGCAAAACAATCCAGAAAGTGAAGTTTCTTGTCTTTGCCATTTTGTTTCAGATTAAATGACTGACTTCCTTTGTTCCCATTCCCTCTAAACATTATTTTAAGGGAATATTTCTATTTTAAAAAACCCACAACACTTAAATCAGACAGCTTTATGTGTGATCCTAATAGGGTAAAAATACTGGTAAAAGGCTAGTGATTAACTTTTGTGAAGGCCTTTGTCCTGAATCTTTGACTAGCTGGTTTCTGCTCTGTTCTCAGGGGTCAAGTCTTATTCTATTTCTCTACCATATCTTCTCTTCTCAACCTGCCCCTTTGCTGTGTACCACCCAAGACTGTTCTTCACAGATGGCCCCAAAATTTATCCCCCTTTCTGCTAAGCAGGGTCTGACATTACATTTTATTCATATTTCTATTTTTTATTTAACCAATAATTAATATGGTTGACCTTTACTTTGGTAGACTATCTGCCAAACATGTGCTAGTCATTTTCTAACTTTAAGTCATCATTTTATAACCTCAAAGAGTTATTTTCATCACGAGAAACACAAGCCAAGGAGGCAAGAGAAATATGGGGAACCCTGTTTTACTTCAAGTGTATCTTTCTCTCCCTTAATGAAATTTAGGCAACTATTTACAGTCCTAGGGGTAACACTTGCTTATGAAAGCAAAGCAGTGACTTAATATTATGTCTAAAATGGTAAAGTAAATTGAATTTGGTTATCTCTATATATTCATGATTAGTTGCTTGTGATTTTAAGGCAATCAGAAAGGCTCACATGGCCTCAGTTTTCTCAAGTATTCCAGGGCTTTCTCAATAGTTTAGTTTCAAACCAGTTCTATGTCTTGATATTTTTATTTACTGAGCACCTCTAATGGCTCAGGTACTGTGGTAGGCACAAATGATACAAAACATCTGACCTGACCCTTGGGCTGCCTTGTTTCCATCTTGGAGGTTTATTATACTGTATATTGAGACAAAATTCTACTGGGAGGGCAGCCAAAAACAGGGTGGCATAAGAGAAACATAAAATCCATCCAGCTCTTTAGTTTATCACTTGTTCTCACTTTTTTATGTGCATTGGATTTATTTCATTCTAGCAGCTGGCTGCATAAGCCCAAGGAATAAATCAATTTATTAATGCAAAAGGGAAGGAAGATAGCACAATTGTAGATCTGAGGACCAGGAGGCTGAATCTGGGGTAGAGTGCTCAAGTGGTGAGGTGGAATGAGCCCAGAGGCTTTATGATATTAATGGGAGGGAAGGGGCCTGGGTTAGTTGATGTTGGGAAAAGGGTAAAGGCAAAGAATTTCCCCATATCCCTTCTATTCCCTTAACAAAGCCTTCTTTACAATATGCTAATTTTGGGATGTGAGTACATGTATTCTGCTTCAACCAATAGACAATTAGTTATTTTAAAATGAGTATTTAAGTTTGCTGTGTCAAAATTCTTTTATGTCTGTTGAAAAATACAATTCTGTAGCTCATACAATTGTATTTTACTCCTCACTATGAATTATTTAGAGCATCCTCTCTTTTAACTGCATACCAAAATATCATTAGAGGTTATCTAATAGCTAGCTCATCATTTCATTCTCCCATTGAGGCTTATGGGCCAATTTTCACCCTGTTATACTCTCTAGAATAATGAAACTAATTTGGGATCTTGCTGTGGAATTAAATGCTCATACAGATCCCACCCCCTCTGAGACTATAAACATCTGCCATAACATTTCTTATAGCCAAATAAACTCACTATTACCAGTATAACTGAGAAACCATCAGTGAAGTAAAAGAGGTTAGGTATTGGCAGAAATGTTCTGGGAAGTATTGGATTGCCAGTGGTTTGTAGTCTAAGAAAATTTGACACCAATAACCATTCCATTATCATTAGATCCTCCATTATTTTTCAAAACTTGAGGATAAAACTGTAACTAGGCAACCGTTTAGACTTTTGGAATTTCACATCCATTTTGAGATAGTCATAGACTGTTTAGGAGTATTTACAACTGTCATTATACCAATCACTAGAGGCCCAGTGCACAAAATTTGTGTATGGGGGGTGGTACACTCAGCCCACCCTGTACCCTCTCCAGTTTAAACCAGCAGTCGGATATCCTTCTCACAATCCTGGACTGTTGGCACCTAATTGCTCACTTGCCTGCCTACCTGGTCACCCCTAACTGTCCCCTACCTTTGCCAGCCTGATTGCCCCTAACTGCCTCCCTGCCAGCCTAATCACCCCTAACTTCCTCCCCAGCCAACCTGGTTGTCCCCAATTGCACACCCCCCCTGCTGGCCTGGTCACCCTATCTGCTCCCCCTGCTGGCCTCACCGCCTTCAACTGCCCTCCCCCTGCAGGCCTGGTTGCCTCATGTAGTCTGCTGTTCAGTCGTATGGTTGGCTCTCACTAACCCTCCTGCTGGCCTGGTTACTCCACGCAGCCTGCTGTTCAGTCATTTGGTTGGCCCTCATTAACCTTCTGCCAGCCTGGTCATAGACAGCCATCTTGTGAGAGTGTGAGGGTCAATTTGAATATTATCTCTATATTGTATAAGACACCTACATACATTGAGTCCTTATTATATACAACATACTTGGCTAAATCCATATATGCATTATCTGAATCATCACACTGAGATGATTGTGATTATTATTCCCATTTTACAAATGAGAAAACTGAAGCAAAATAAATTAAAAAACAACATTACACATGTAATAAAAAGCACACTCGCAATGCAAACCCAGGCTGTCTGGCTCCAGAGCTCCTACATGTATCTATATACTGTCTTTAAGTGATCTTCAGTGGCTAGCTGAACATTACAGAGAGCACATTCTAGAAAAGGTATTTGTTCTTAGACAACTAGAGTGGCCCCAAGATACTTGGGCACATGGGAATTCATTAAAGAGCTCCAAGAGGTAGGCAAAGTAGGCAGAGGCTATGATCCTACTGTCCATCTCCAGTTTTTCCTGCTCTCTCACCAAGGCCCTTCTCTTTTGTCCTATGCTTCCCCCAAGTCTGTCACTTTCTTTGAGACTCCCTTTCTTTCCAAACCCCTTGCTGCATCTCCTCTCATTTTATACCAGCCCTCTGGCTATTGCATGTTCCTGCTCTGCACCTCTCTTTCTTGGCTTCTCTACCCAAGACTCTGGAACACTGCTGGCAAAAAAACACTCAGCTATCCTTTAGTATCTTTTGATAACATAAAATCCCATTTTGTCCAATCTCTAAAGAGCTATCTGTTCCATTACCTACTTTGGTCAAACCCCCCACTAGCTCCCATCCCACTATTTGTTAGTAGATGGCCTTGCCCCTGTACTTTTCTAAGAAAACCCAGACCACCAAAAATGTACTTGAACTTTACATCTCCATTCTTAATAATTATCTTGATCCCTACTCACCTCAATATCCTTTGACAGGTGATCAATGTATCTTTCCTAACCAAAGCAAATATTTTCACCTAACCACATTTACATCCTATTCCACATGTCAGAATATTCTTCCCACTCTGGTTCTTCCCCCAACCTCTCCTGCACTAAAATGTATCTCTTCTTGACTACTCTTTTTCCCTCCTAAAATATAGTTTGTGCTCATTGTCTCCACTTTGACACCTACCATTCATTCAATGCATTCACCATTTAGACTTTTAATAGAATTGCATCACTGAAATTTCCCTCATTGATAAACAAACAACATGGGTCAGGTTATCCATGCATACCCAATCACAAACTCCAGTTTTTGTTTCTCCATTTCCTTACTCTCTCTGCACCTTTTGACACTATTAGCCATTTGTCTTCCATTGGCTTCCCTATGGTCACTGTCTCCTGGTTCTTTGCCTACTTCTCTGATGATTCCTTCTTGGTTGCATTTGAGTGATTCTTTTTCTCACCTCACCCTTTAAATATCAATGTGTTCTGGTGTTCTTTCCTTGACCATCTTTTCATTTTATACTCTTTATTTGGGTGACTTCACCCATTTCTGTGGCTTCCTGTCATGCTAATGATATGAAGATATATCAGTATCTTCAACCTAGATGTCTTTTGTATAGGTTAGATCAATAAATCCAAATTCCTGTTACATGTCTCTTTTTTAATGTATTTCAACTGTCTGCAGCTCCCTCAACATATCTATAACTTAAAATATCTGCAAGTCATCTTACAGATCTCCTTTTTCCTCAATTCTTTTCACTTCTGCTTTTCCCTCATGCCATCTCCAACCATTAGGGGATGGATATTGTTAATCATATTAATTTAATTTATATTGATATTTGTCTCCTATTCACTATCTGTCTGTATCTAATCTTAGAGCATTGCCCTCTTCTATCTATCTTCCACAGTATCATCTTCATTATCTCCATTCCTCCAACCTTGACAACCTTGATCATCACTAGTCTAGTCTCCTCACTTGTGCTCAAGTGATTTTTCTAAAATGTAAAATAGGTGGTGTCACTCTAATGTTATAAACTTTTCAGTGAATCCTTATTGCTGATACAAAATCCAGATTCCCATATTCTGGAATCCTGACTAGCTTCTGCTTATCTCTCTAGTTCACACAAGGGAATGCATGGAGTGGATATATAACTACCTGATTTTGAAACCTACTTAAGAAGTTTTATTCTATTTTAAAAATTAATGAGAAAAATGGCTTTCAGAAAGGAGATGATATATTAAAAGTATAAAAAAGTCTAAGTATATTTAATTAGAAGGTGTTTTACTTGACAAGACAAATAGGAGAGAGGTCAAATTTAGAAAATGCAAAGGTTCAAAAAAGAGGATGTGAAATGAAAAGACAAGAATTGGCATTCAAAATGTTCTACATATTATCTAAAAGGTGCTATTGCTCCTATACTTTAGAGAAATAGTACCACTTCAAACAATTCTATTTCTAAAGTGGTCCCATTGTCGTTCTTAACTCCATGTGGGCAAATACAGCCTCCTGTTACTATAATTTTTTTATTAAACAGACTATCTACTAAAGATTTTATGTAGCAAATTCGCATTACCTCAAGATTTATTGTTGAATTTGAGCCAATCTAGAAAAATGTTAAAATCAATTCTCCAAAGATAGTTGGAGACCAGGGAGTCTGGCCAAATTGTTCACATTTTGAAGTAATAATCAAATATTTTACACTTAAATTCTTATTTACAAGCTCTCTGTAGGCCTTTAAGAAAATACAAAATTAATTATAAATTTTCATTAATTGTTCAGTTTTTGTAAATCTCTTTAAAGAATAAAAAGAGGAACCTTTATACTAAACATTTTTACATTAATTAAGCAAATGTGACAAAATATTGCCATTTATTGGATCCAAGTTGAGGACAGAGAGATAATTGGTATTCACTGTACTATTATTGTTTATACATTTATTTTTGACAAATTTTATAATGTGAATTTTTTAAAAATTAAATGACAATGATATTGTCATAACCTTCCCAAGTGTAAGGATTGTTATATATATTGTGTGACTCACCTACTGGAATAAATCCCAAGTGGATGGTATGGATGCACAATACAAAAAAATCATTACCATAGAATACTATGTAAAAATAAAAACTGTCAATGGTCTCCATAGTTAATGCTTCCTGTATACACTGAAATAATTATTTTTATTTCCCTAGGGCCTTTCAGGATGGCATAGATGATTCTGCCTCAGATTCCTTAAAACCACTTTTTAAGCAACCATTACATTGGCTTTCTTGCATATCGCATTTCCACCCTTCTTCACTCAGGTGAGAACCTCTAAATGCTATCCTAGTTATAATTCTATATTTTTAAACTTTAATGGAAACTTTTATCCACAGAGATAAATGAATCTCACAAAAAGAACTTACACATTTTTATAACACACAGGTACATAAAAAGTATTGTTTATCTTTTTTTTAGCTCAAGTATCCAAAGTACTTGATAGCTTTACTGATATAGCAGGAAAATCAGTACTTATAGCTTTACTGATATAGCAGGAAAATGTGATTTTTTGGAGTTTAATTCTATTATAGCTAATCTCCTAGTCATTTAAAAATTCATCCTTCTTGACCCTTGACTGGGGATTTGGCAGTTCTCCAACTAATTATCAAAAAAAAGACAGCAAAACTGATTAATTTATGTAACTAACTCAAAGCCTTAGTGAAAGTAGAGAGAGGAGTAATGTTTAAAATTATTGATAGGGTAACTCACTTTTATTATTTTATTAGCAGTATTTAAATATAAGTTATTTAAAGCATGAAATGTGCTTCCAGAATAATCTGATGAGATTTTGTGGCATCATGTAGAAAATTAGTTTGATTCTTTGCTAAATATATCATTAGAAAGTATCTTCCCTAGGTATCTGTGAGTAACTATATTATGTGTAGCTAAAGGACATACTGTTATTCCTTATACATTCTTGATTTATCTAGGAAACACACTATCAGTGATTTCATCATCTAAATTGACTGACTGTATCTTTTTCTTGAGGAATGAGAGTCCTACCCATAAATATAGGATTGTGAGAATCTTATACACAAAGTCATTGTGGACATAGCAGACATATATGATTTACCTGTTACATGCCTATCCTCATACAGTTAACAGGGACGCCAAGATCAATGAGACACAGACCTTACCTTAAAAGACCCCAATGAATTGTTGTTACTTCACTAATATACAACTTTTTCAACATCTATGATAAACTCCTTATGATTGATTCTTAGAAGTGGAATGCCCTCAGTACTCTGTCCACTTGCATGTAAATACAAACTTATGTCATTGAGAATTAAATAGCCAATATTTTAATATTAATTATTGGAAAAATAACAAATTAAACAACTGGGTCTTTTACAGTGTTAGTTAAGTAAACAACCTGGTCATTTTGATGAATTCCCAAACTTCTAAACATGTTTGTTCTCCATGTTATTTTCACATTTGCTTTAATCCATTTGTATTATCTGCTTTTAACTTAATCTATAAGACTTCCACCTCTGAGCTTGCTCTGTGCAGTACAGCTAGAGGCCTGGGAAGTCAGCATAGAAATGGGTTTTTTATCTTTCAAGTAGCTACCTCTTATACAGTGGTACCT